>VOQK01001590.1:9814-25291 GCA_015052645.1 Benitochromis conjunctus
CACGGACTCTTTGGCATAAGGACAGGTGAAAGCAGGGACTGCCGTGTTGGTGAACGAAGGGCTGATTTGTCCATCAGCAGGAACCTGTATTTTCCTGCACCTGTGGCGGTTTCCTGTCAGTGTCCTGCTAGATGACAAAATATTATTTCACCTTTTTTTTTCTGAATTAGTCCAACAGCATGCCAATGTATGTCAGAAAATAGTGGTAGCTTAGTAGTTCGTGTGCAGATATGATCATACCTTTAATCTTTTCTCTCTGCAACAAGTTAATGGATTTTTTTCCCCAATCCTAATTTCAGGCAGATTACTGATATTACACAAAAGTACGCGCACCTCACGTACCAGGTACATTTTATTTTTGAGCAGGAAGTGTGTTTTTGTGATACAAAGAAAACCTACCCTGTGATGACTGCGTGTGACTGCACGGCTAATCCGGAGGTTTGTTCGCAGTAAACAAACCTCCGGATTGGTCATTGTCACTCAGTGTCCTTTCACCTGCTGCACACCTCAAACGCGTCTTGAACTTGTGACCCCTCAAACACTTAGTGCTGCTCACCTTATCCAGCTACCTCAATAAAGGCGCTTTAAAAGCAGTAACACACACAGCCACTTCAGCCGTGTCCAGCCACCGCCGCTCCTCTTTTGGCCTCCATGTCCCCATGGCCCCTCGTCCAGTGGACCATGGATAAAAACACAAGAAGCAAGTGCACAGTGCTTAGTGATGGGAAAGCCAGCCAGATGCAGGCCTACACAAACACACACTCGTGCAAGCGCACTCTCAAACAGACAGACTGTATCCAGGGAAGAAGATGGTGTGAACTCCGAGCCTCTCCCACTGAGACTGAAGCTGACGCTGCCTTCTCTCGGATCACTGACTAATCACAACAGATAACAGCCGACTCTTCTCCACATGCAGCCCAGAGACCTGTAGAAATCTTTGACTCGCCCACAGACTGGTGCAGGTCTGGGCCACTGCACCGAGCTCTGTGGGGTTTTAGATCCTTTGTAATACCTTCTGTCCACCATCGAAACTTTTCTACAAACACAAAGTTCAGGAGCCGTTGGATGGCTTTTGTTCAGCAATTAGTCGGCCTGAAATGGTTTCCATTAAGTTCTGAGTGTTTAAAATATAATTGGATATTACTGAGGACAGGAAGTGAGCAGAACGGAAGGGATGCTGAGATAAGGCTTTGATGGTGTTCTCGTCTTTGCAAATGCACATTTTATCAATGAGTTTCATCAAAAAAGCTTCTTAATTGTTGCAAAGTGGAGTCTTTGTGCGTTTGTTTGTGCACTGGATTAGCTGTAAACTACAGTGGTTCTTTTTTTTTTCTTTTTACAAAGATCCTGATTAATGCACTCATAACAAGGCGCCCTCGCACATTGGAGATAACCAGTGTAATTGATCTTTTACAAATCTCTGTTACTGCTGTATTATTTCTTTATCAGGATCCTTCTGTGTCTGTGCACGGGCGTGCGGGCGTGTACTTTTTATTACATGAAATAAAAATAAAAAAACAACCCCTCCCCCCCCAAAAAAATCATCCCCTTCCTCTTTCACTGGGCCCAATTGAGTTTGTGAAATATCCAGCTGACAGAAATCCTCGCCAATACAAAACCATAATCCATCAGTGAGAATATCACAGTGTTCAGATGTTTCAGGGAAATAACAAACTGATTCCTATCATAATAACTCTTGTAGCTGACGTGAATTCAGTCCTATTTCACTCAGTAGATGAAACACAAGCGCCAGCCTTAACGTTTGAAATGAAACGCACACGGTTTGTGATTTGGCATGTGCACAGTGTCGCCGCACTTCCATTTATCTCAGAGGAAGACACTGCTATGCTATCATGCTTATTCTTTTTCTGAAATAATTGCATGAAAGCCGCCCGGTGTAAAAATGAACTCTGGGTATTGTGCAAGTAGACCTGAAAATGAAGTGAGCCAAAGAAAGTAGTGCCAGCACTCACCCTTGAGTTATGCCTTTCGCCACACAGCTGGACATTGTAGTCTGTGATTGGAGCTCAGGTGTAAGAATACCTCTGCTTTTCCAGTAGCGCACTGATAAAGCTGCTCTCTGCTTTCAAATCACTCTGAGGGAAAAAAAGTAGTTAACACACTCAAGAACGCTATTTCCTACCGACTTACATTTTATTCGTCACTGGGTATTTTGTCCCTCCTTTTAATCATGTTCCAGCTGCTCCCGAATCACATCAGCAGATGGATTTCATGACTTTGAAACCCATCATTGTTGAAATATGCTAAACGGGTCGGACACCCTGCAGTTCAATCCCATTTAAATGGGGAATAACGTTGAGCGAGAGAAGAAAGCGACGTGTCGGCGCTGGCAGAGAGACGTTAGCACGTCCCGGACACTTTGGCTTGCAAGCCTCGTGATGGACACACTCCTTCACGAGGTGCAAGACCTGCGCCGCTTGCTTTGTGTGTGCGCTTCACTTTCTTTTTTCTTTGTGTGCGTTTCATGACGTTGTACAGAATGCACTAACGTTTGTTTGGTCGAAGCACAGCGCGACACAGGAACTTGAGCAGAAATAAGCTCGGTGCTCTGCCGCCGCTAATGAGGTCAACCGATATGATGTTCGGTTCCATCCACGGGTCAGTAATAGAGATGGGAAGAGCAGTCCCACTCTTATTCCATAACTAGCTCATAACCAGCCATTATTGGATTTGTGATCTCAGCCCCCTTCACATGCATATAACTGAGAGTGCTGTTTGAGCCAATTTCTGCGTGATAGAAAGAGGTTTTTTTTCTGGTGCTGAAAGGGACTTGAATGGCAGTGAATAGCAGCTTGGTAACTAATTTGGGAACCTGTGCCATTGTCCTTGTTCTGCAGTGCAAATGACTGAAGAAAACACTCATTACTCCACGAGGTGTGGAGGGCTGCATGGAGCCAGGCAATGCAGTAGCATTTGCAATAGAAAGATGTTCATTGGCAGGTTGGTCTCTTCAGCTTCTGCAATTGATCCATCACAGCCAGGTTGGTTTGTGTTAGGCTGAATAAAACAGAGTGCAGTCACTCTATTAAATGAACACAGGATCAAATGATGATTGAAGCTTGAGCACTAATTAACATAGCTGTCGTTTTTAGGGAATATTTGAATGAAACAAGAATCGAATGTGTGTCTAAACTGGATATTTCAGTGTAGAAATTAAATTAAATTCTGTTTTATTTATATGCATTTGCACAAATAGCTACTTCAAGGTTCTTTATGTTGTAAGGTAAAGACCCGAAAATAACACAGAGAAAACCCCAACGATCAGAAAACCGCCTTTGAGGAAGCATTTTGGTGACAGTGGGAAGGAAAAACTCCCTTTTAATAGGTAATTGTGAATGTCTGTTCCAGCCAAGTCTACCGCTAATCCAGTGGTACTCCAGTCTTGCCAGTAGAGTTGTCAGTTTCTTTAAATGAAGAGCTTTAATGGAAAAGTACTCTATACTTAACGATGATAAACAAAAAAACGTCACTGGACTTCTTTGAAGCCTGAAAACCGTGCAGCAGAATATCCAGCATCCTTAATTGAGATGTTAACCAAGTCCGGGTTATAATGATTTCTTGTGACATATGCTGAGCGTGTGGAGGACGTCCTCTGTCGGGCTAATGGTCCACAACTGGCAGAGACATAATAGCGCAGCTGACCCAGCGACGCCTCACTTCCACTGGGATACCTGGACGTGGCCTTCCTCCAACCATCTTGGAGGTTATTTTTAACATAATTACCCTTTTACCACCCTGCTTAAAGCCCTGACTCTCTGAATAAATTATGTGTAATGGAGCCCCTGTCTGTACACAGATCTTTACATGCAAGGGCCTGTGGTGAATAATGGCTGCAAAGCATAGTTTTTAGCTGCTCTAATTATACTATGGGCTCCTGTCCCTGTAATAACCACCACTGATTTATTCATGAAGTTTGCCACACTGCCCCTTTAACGTTTAATGGCAATGGATCTTCTCCAATTAACTGTCCTTGCCCTTAATCTGGCTAAAGTACGACGCACACGGGCCAGGTTTGTTTGCAACCAGGTGCACTTTCACCCCATTTAGTCTGATTGTCTTTCTCTTTGTGTATTTCATTTTGATGATTTTCATTTCTCCTCCAGACGTGCAGGGAGTGGCAAACTCATGTCTGTATGCAGTTGGAGAAATATGTATTTTCATTCCTCTGAATAGGAGGGAGATGAGGAGCAGAGCACCGAGGTTTCTGTTGTGTGATAGGAATCACATAATAGATTGGCACACAGAGAGCTGTCCGTCAAACCCTCCCAGGAGAGAGCCGGGGCTGCTTCTGATGAAAACAAAGGGAGGTTTAAGGCAGTTGGGTCGGTAGGCAAAAACCGTCTCTTTGCCTCGCGCTCCCGTTTTCTTTGTCTCCGCGCTTTTCTCAGTCATCCGCCGCGCCGACGAGAAACAATGGCGAGCAGGACTGCGGCGTGGAATACCAAGCAGGAGGATAATTCCCTGTTTCCGAGTACAGCAGATGTCATTTGTGTTCCCTTGAACTGTTGCATCCCGTGCAGCTCTAACTTGCAATCCCATTGTGTGAGCCATGCACCCTGGCATCTGTGTGTCCGTCGTTGGCAGGCTTTAATGCTTAAGCTTCAAAAAAAGAAAAAAATCCAACTTTACATGGCATTTGTACGGGATTGATTGAGTTTTATCCTCAAAGGATGAAACACTCCATCATTTTCCCTGTCATGCTGTATCTGTGCCTATGCTTTCTTATAATGAATTTTTTACTTCAGGCCGTCCTCTCTTGTCCTTTGCAGGATGAAATTGCTTCTTCAAACGAATTAGATGATTTTTTTTTTACTTGCATTCGGTTGGTCTTGTAAGTCTGTTTATGCTTTCCTGGCATTGATATTTGTCTTGCTAATAAAATGGACCCACCTCCACTGAGAAAACTAAAAAGTAAAATGAATCTTTTCCTGCTGCAGCCGGAGAACTTTTGACCTCCTAGGCATTTGTAATGCGCAGTAAAGTTTCATTTTACTGTCCTATGCAGCATAAAAGACAGGCATATGAGATCTCCTCACTAAGTAGGAGGCAAAATTATATGATTGATACTTTCATTAGATTTGGCAAGGAGAAAGGAGAAACAGTATTGTTACTGGTCTGGAAGCCACCAGGCTTTTAGCCTGTGTGTCTTGCCTGACTTTCGATCTATCGCTGCTACGGATGAGGGGGAAGCACTCATACTCTCACGAAGGGTTCATTGGTAGCAAATGCAGCAGAAACAGGGATGACCCTTTGACCTGACAGATCCTACATGTAACACCAAAACTTGCTCCTTTTAAAAGAAGTCCCATGCGACTAGTACTCTATACTACCAAAAGTATTCACTTGTCTGCCTTCACAAGCATATGAACTTCAGTGACCTCCCATTATTAATCCATAGGGTTTAATATGTCAGTCCACCCGTTGCAGCTATAACAGCTTCAAGTCTTCTGGGAACACTTTCCAAAAGCTTTAGGAGTGTTTATGTATTTGTGAGGTCAGTAACTGATGTTGAATTCGAAGGTCTGGCTCAGAGTTTCTGCTCTAATGCTTCTCAAAGGTGTTCTGTCTTGTTGAGATCAGGATTCTGTGCAGGCCAGTCAAGTTCTTCCACATCAGACGCCTCATCCATGTCTTTATGGAGCTTTATGTCTTTATGGTCATGCTGGAACACGAAGGGGCCGTCCCCAAACTGTTCCTCCAAAGTTGGGACCATGAAATTGTCCAAAATGTCTTGGTATGCTGAAGCATTACTACCGGTAGTTTAAGCGGCCGAGCCAAACTCCTGGAAAAATAAAAAACGACACCAAACTTTACAATAGTACAAGTTTTCATGGCAACCCAAACCCAGACTCATCCATCGGATTGCCAGGCAGAGACGGGTGATTCGTCACTGCAGAGATACGTCTCCACGCTTCCCCACTGGACTCCACTGAGTCCTGTAGGGAAGAGTGCATCCAGTGTTTTGCATTGCACTTGGTGATGCTCGGCCATGGAAACCATGAAGCTTTCTACACTGTTGTCTGTCTTGAGCTAATCTGAAGGCCATATAAAGTTTTGGAGGTGTGTAGAGCGACTCTTTCTGCAGAAAGTGGGCGCCCTCTGCACAGTATGTGCCTCAGCACACCCTGCTCTATGATTTTTACTGTGTGACTGGGTAGCTGCTATTCCCAGTCGCTTCCACTTTGTACCACTAACAGTTGACTGCGGAATATTTAGTAGTGAGGAAATTTCACAACTGGACCTGTTGCACAGGTGGCATCCTATCACAGTACCACACCGAAATTCACTAAACGCACGAGAGCGACTTATTTTTTCCCAGATGTTTGTAGAAGCAGTCTGCATGCCCAGGTGCTTGATTTTATACACCTGTGCCAATGGAAGTGACTGCAACAGCTGAATTCAATGCTTTGGATGGGTGAGTGAGTCATTTTGGCAATACAGCTTTAGTTGTTGAGCTTAAATGGTATTTACTAGTACTAGTAGTTGATATCTGGCTAATGACTAGTGAGCTGTTGTAGGTTTGTAACATGATTGTTTCAATGACTGTAACAGTAGCAGCAGGCTGTGCATTTTTGCACAGCAGGGAAAGTGTTCCCTTTTTCCTAAGCTCTTATTTGTTCTTTTGTGCATTAACACAACTCCATGTGTTCTCTCATCCTCTCTGGAGGTTGCATGGGGGGGAGAAGTGTTAGGGGGATTTATTTTCTCTGCCTAAAGATCCACTGGGATCACCCAGCAGCAGTGGGATATGCCTCATTTAGGCCACTTTAAACACGTCGAAGATCCTTGATTGTATAGACGTGCGAGTTGGTGAATTTTGTTACTGTGCTTGTTAGGGAGTCCCTGCATGGTGCCCACACATGCAAATAAACTCGGGGTGTTCTGTTCAGTGGGGCGGGCCACAGAACAACATGTGCTGTTGAAAACCAACAGGAAGAGCTGCAGAGGAAGTGTATTTACACCACCTGAAGCCACAGAGGAAACACTGTGTGTGGAGGTGACATGTGTGGTCTGCGGGGAGTCGTAAACACACAATGCTACTCTGTCCCCGAGCCCGCAGACATTTGCTACACCCTCTGAGAGCCTTTGAGGCTAATAAACTAATTGAATTAACAGCTTAAGCCTTATTACTGATCGCTTCCTCTGCATAGCCTCACAACAAGGCTTCACATGCACACACTCAGAAATCCGTCTTTTTACATTTGACGGCATCTCGCTGTATTCTGAATCAAAATACAATAAAGGGGACGGGAAAAGTTTTTACCAACTGGTGGGTTAGGTAAGAGCTCCCGGGAGCTGATGGCCCCCCAGGACAATACCAATTCCTGAGTCACGCTCCACTTACATACCCTAAACAACCCCCCGGCAAGCATTGGAAAAATAATTACAGACGTATGGGCCTGGCTCAAATCCTGAAGAGGGTGACTGTTTAACATGTGCTCTGCTTACCACGCAGTATCAATCAGCTCCACGCCCTTTTAAGGAGATATTTATCCTTTGGTACCATCTACAGTAGTATCTCTTTGATAGGTTCGAAACTCTCGCTAATGTCGCTGCATTTCTATCGCGCGTTGCAGTTAAAACTGCGTTTCTTGCTCTATTGTTTGTAATGATAATATATAGGGAAAGAAATATGGGAATTCTGAATATCACATTATAGTTTGCATTCAAATATTATGTTACATTTGACCTCTGACCTCACTTTTACATCTCACATCTGCCGGTTAAACATTAACAGTATAGTTAAAGGTATTTAAGTGATTGGGCAGCTAAGGTCTATAGCTACAGTGACAGTCTTTCCATTATCACCAGTTGGGCTTGAGGCACTTGTGAACTGCACTAGAAACTTCTTAAAGTAAAACTTTAAGAGAACAAAGCAAAGAAAATGAACATATAGAAAATCCAGTCCTGTCCTTTATAAAGTGAATAAGCGCCCACAGAGTGAGCTGCCTTGGCGGAGGTCTGCGCTCTCTGAGTGTCTCTTGTTAAACTTATGTTCCCTTTATGATATTACTCTCCGTCAGTGCACAGAGAGCCTTAGAAATGAAGCCGAGTACTACAGTTGTGTGATGTTGTTTGGACTTCTGAATACTTTAATAGGACTTGCAGTGAAAAAGAATGGATGTAAAATCAGCCGACATGTCCTCGTCTTTTTTCCCTCACCTTGTTTTATCTAATCTCTCTCGGAGAAATTGAGTTAAAAAAGAAAATTAAGTGAGAGCCGCTGATGGAAAATCTTTTCTTTTTTTTTTTAGTGGTACACTTCGTCTCAGCAATTTGTGAATATGCTGTATTAGAAATTTCTTATATTTTAACATTACTCTGTAATCGCTCGGCTGCTGTGCTACTTTTCTGTCTTTGATAACGGCCCATTTATATGCATTATGTTTCAGCCTCTTAATTTAACTGTGCAGACACAAAGACAAAGGTTGGATTATAAATTCCCAACAGGAAAATGTCTCGCTGGAGATATAATACTTTGTTCTCATTTCACACACTTCATTGGCCGGGCAATGGCATCATTTGTTTTTCATGTTAATTGCCCGACTCGCACCTTCTCGTAACTCACCATAATGACAGCTTTAGTTTTTCCTTTTTCAGAGGACTTCTAATCATATGCCCGGTCTAAGTGACTATATCTTTCCACAGGCTCTGCAGAACAGCAGGTCGGGCCTTCACTGGGTCTGAAAAAGTCCAGCTCCTTGGAAAGCCTCCAGACGGCGCAGAACGGCGAGATCAACGTTCACAGGTCGCGCTCGAGGATCGTCAGGAGCCGAGGCTGCAATGAGAGTTTCCGCGCTGCGATTGACAAATCGTACGAGAAACCTGCTGTTACCGCGCCAGAAGAGGAGAACAGCGTGGACACATGTGAGTGTTGGACAACAGGCCGTTTAAGTAGAGTCTAAGTGTTGATCCAGAATAATGTGCCCAAGTTTGTGGTGCTAAAATAATCAACTATATAAGTTATTAGTAGGTTATTTTCAGATTCACATGTAAATGTAGGCCAGCAAAGTGATATTTCCACAGATCCACTGTAGTTAACTGGGCTAGGATCCCCACTACCACATGCATCACAAAGCACATTAGCAATTGGCGTCGAGGTTATGGACTCATGAATATTCACGTAGTGTGGAATTACTTTGGACTGTTCCAACATGTTAATGCTGGTTCTGATAGAAAGGCGTCAGAATACACAGTCCATCACAGTTTGTTGCATATGGGGCTGCATAGGTGCAGACCAATCAGGGTGCCCGTGCTGATACCTGTCCGCCAACAACAGGGACATGAGATATACGTACCAGAATATATCAGACCTGGAGCACAAAGAAATAGCAGAAGGTGCCCTGGTCCGATGAATCACATTTTCTTTTACATCGATTAGATGGTGATGGTGTGTGCATCGCTTACCGTGCATTATGGGAAGAATGCAAGTTGGCAGAAACAGTGTGATGCTGCTGGGAAACCTGGGGTCCTGCCATCCATGTGGGTGTTACTTTGACATGTGCCACCTACCTAAATAGTGTTGCACACCCTTTCAAGGAAACGGCACTCCCTGATGGCTGCAGCCTCTTTCAGTAGTATAATGCACCTGCCTCAAAGTAAAAACGGTTCAGGAATGGTTTGCTTACCTGGGGAACGCCTGGCACCAAGGATGCACTATGCAAAAAAAGCAAGCCGGCAGAGGCAGTGAGATGTTTTGGATAATTTTCTCCTGGGAAAACTTGGGTCCTGCCATCCATGTAGATGTTACTTTGCCACATACCATCCTGCTTCAAAGCAAAAGAGGTTCAGGAATGGTTTGAGGAGCACAAAAAGGAGTTTGAGGTGTTTGACTTGGCCTCCAAATTCCCCAGATCTCAATCCAATCAAGCATGTGTGGGATGTGCTGGACAAACAGGTCAGATCCATGGAGGCCCCAGCTCACAACTCGCACGACTTTAAGGATCTGTTGCTAACATCTTGGTGCAGATACTGCAGCACACCTTCAGGGGTCTGCTGGAGCCCATGCCTCGATGGGTCAGGGCTGTTTTAGCAGCAAAAGGGAACCAACACAACATTAGGCAGGCGATCCTTGTGTAAACCTGACTGTGCCTGAAACCACAATTACTGTCATTTATTTAAAATATGAAGAGAGAAGAACTAGAAAGACACCCTACCTTCCCTTTAAGGCATGTATCCTTCACTACTTAGTGTTCGATAACAAAAAGACATGCAGTGGATACGGAGAGACAGCCGTCTTACGTTTTCCGACAGGTAATAACACGGCAACACCACAAGAGTAATCACTCGATATAAATTTCCTTTCACCATTAAAGGATTCCATTAAAGGAGCTGGGGGGACATTTGAAAAAAGAAGGAATTATTTGCCTGAAATGCTTTGTTCTCATAAGCTCTGTCGGCAAGCCGCTAAATACAGTCTTATCTCTGCAAAGAAAAATGGGGAAAGCAACCGATTTCCCCTGCCGCTGTATATTGCATTCTCCCCATGATATTCAAATAACTCTGTTTTTCAATTTAGATAAAAGCAGCCAGTCTGTGCTCGTCACCGAGGTTAATAGTCAAAGTTGACAGATAAGCCTCTGCCTTCCTCTGCTCCCAGACTTTTATTTACATAAAATAAGAATGTGGCATCACCTAAAGAAAATGTGTCCCCACAAGATATCCCGCTGGGCACAAATGCACTTTCCCTTGTGCTACTTTGTGTTGCGTGGTTCGAGCAAATAAAAAAAGAAAACGGGGGAAAAAAAATCATCCGTGCTGTGCAAAAATCCCTTTTTTTTTTGGGAATAAGACTGGCAATTTTACTTACGCCTGTCATAACCTCTGCTGACAGACCGGCTTAGACGTCCTCGATTATTAAAGCAAGAAAGTTCACTTGTAGACTTTCATGAAGGTGACGAAATGTTTCTGGTGCTCGTCTGTCTCAGCGAGATGATCTCTGGCTGTCCCACGCTTTCATCAGAACCTCTGACGTCAGCCTTTTTCTTCTCAGCTCCGTTAAATCGCTGCAGGCGGCCTCACCTTTTGATAACCGGTATTAAAGGCTTTTGTGTATGTTTCGCTTCTTTCTCTCGACTTTGTAATATTTTAAATTGATTGACTTTTTAAAAAAAATCAACCTTCATTTTTCCTTTAAATGAGTAGCTCTGCTAAGTCAATAAGATAAATGAACCTTGGTGCAAACACGTGCAGATATATCTACGTTCGCGCCCTCGCACACATGCGTGAGCACTCGTAGCTGTAACTGCTCTCTGGGAGGCTCTGGATTACATTGTTTTGGCTGTTATCTGCAGCTTGGCATCACTAAGCAGTAGCAGCATTAGCACCACTGCTAATCTCTGTCATTTAAATAGCCAGATACAGCTCACAGCTGCTATTCACTCTTAAGTGGATGATAAGCGGGCCACCAGATTGAGTGATAGAATCGGCGCCCATCCAGAGCTGGCGACCAAATTTGCGGAGGTGGGGAGGGAGGGAGGGGCTCCGTGCAGGTTTAATCTGCCCCGCTTCGTTCTCTTGTTTCGGCTACATACAGCGGCTCGCGCTCAGATTCCATTTCAGTAATTTCCTCTGAGATGACAGCTGAAAGAAATGGCTGATAGCTCCTCAGATCACAAGAGAAAACAAACCCCACTGTTCATCGTTGAAACGTGAATCCAGCCACTCCTCCTTCACTCAGTCTGCCTCATCCCGTATTCCCAAAATCCATCACCCACCCCCACCCTCTCCCTGTGATAAGCGCTTTCCTCTCCTCCATCAAAGGAAGAAGTTGGACAACGACACGCAAGACTGTAATAAGTTGTAATCTGAAGGACATCTACCTCATGTCTTCGAGCCAGAGATGGAGCGCTGACAGGAGCGACGCCGGGCGCCGAGCACACCGTATTTGCAATTAAGATCCCCGGGAGCCTTTTTCGAGATGATTTAAATGTATAATTACTGACAGATTAATTACATTTTTGCACATCGGTTCTGATTAGATGTGATGGAAACTTTGAGTTTAATCAACCTTGCATCACCTAAGGAGTGTGGTTTCAGTTTGATGTCGGGGCTGAAATGAGTTCAGATGTAATTAAGAAGTAGATTCATGAGACGTCGCAGCGCGCTCTGTTTTCACAAGTTTTTTTTTTGTGAGGCGGGGGGGGGGGGCAAAATGAAGTTCTCTTGTGATCTTTGAGAAATGCACACAGACGAAATGTCTCGAGGCTAAAGTAAAATGTGTTCAGCCCCAACACTAGTCCCAACGAGTCTCCAATGTAAATATATTCTGCTCTAATGAGCCAAATGTATTCAGTGTGTTTTAGTCAAAGCTGCTATACCTTGTGGGACACAGTTTTATTTTTTTACAGTTCCTCTGATGTTACTAAGAGGAAAAAACCCCAAAGTGATGCTTTTTTACAATAAAAGAAAAAGCGGTGTTGTTGAGTACTTATTTCAATTATGATCCGCGAGGAGTCGAGTGAAAGTTTAACAACTTTGTCTTTCTGTGTTTGCATGAATGTTTCCGCCTTTCAATAACAGCATTTAACTCCCGCTTCTTGTTGCTTATCGTTTCACTCCAGTGGATGATGACACGAGCTCCCGATCGGGTCAAGAGTCCATGTCCACCAGCGGCGACCTGGCGTTGGGCCCCGGGCTGAATGGCAGAGACGACAGACAGAACGATCAGGAAAAGTCCGAGGTGAAGGAGAAGAAGAAGCCAGAAAGGGAGAAAGACAAGGACAAGAATAAATCCAAGAAAGGCGTGCTGAAGGGCTTGTTCAGGTAGGAACCAGACGGCGCTCAGCGCAAACGGCTCCACCGCGCACTGCCACGAGCGTTAATCACTATCTGCTTTATTTAATTCCACTCACCACATTGGCCACGGGATCACACGGCGTCTGAATGCATTCTGTGGACGTTGCCGGCGCTAATCAGGGACCCCTCTCCTTGAACCCTGCGAAGGGAGGAGAGTTATCGACCTCGAGGGCCTCTGGCACTTTTGAGCCAGATTATTTTTAATAAGGGCGCCATGTTTTATTCATAATCCCGTGCGCGTGTGCCTCCTATCCAAACACACTCATCATTTGTGAACCAGAGGAAAGTGTTCTGTGCTTATGTGGGGGGGGGGCTGTGATTTGGCTTTGAGAATAAAAGACGATAAAATCGACTGCAGGTCGGAGTTAGTTGTTGCCTGTGGCTGGCGTTCTCAGTGGCCGCCTCATCACGCCATAGCGAGACTGTCTGGGGATAGCAGGTGGTATGATTTTTGTTGTTAACATCTTCTAGATATTCATCAGTGTAACAAAAAAAAACAATTTGAAGCAAAAGTAATTGAATTAGCGCTCATCACAACTGCTGTAGGTCCTTCAGTGTTGTCGTTACCACATCACGCCGCCTGGTAACTTAGAGGCCGGGAGACGTTGTGTGAAGTTCCTTTCCCAGTCTGGGAAATGGTTCCCCTGCCAGAGCTCTTCAGTCTGTGAAGACAGTCCCTGTGAACTGTGGACAATGCAAATGGGCAGTGTGAGGAGAAACGTGCACGGGGAAGTCGACGGTAAATAAACATCCTGGGGTGCTTTCAGCCGAGCACGTCTGTCTGCCACGAGCAAAACTGGGAGTCACGTTAATTATTTCTACTCCACGCACATTTAAATATGGCATAAATTAACGGCGGAGGCGGTGCAAGCCGTGAGTCGTTTTCATGTGGATTGCTTTAATGGGATTAGTTAGCATATCGCGGTGCACGCCTCAGTAATGAACAATAAAGATGACAAGTGTGTTTTGAGGTCATGATTGAGGAATGTAGGAAGCCGTCTTATCTCCCATTATTCCTGCTTTTCTGATTTATTTATGTGCCCGCCTCTCATTGTGTAATGTAGTGTGAAAAGCTCGCGCATCGCAGCGTCGTGGACACGCAAGCCTTCGTGGTAGGACCGAGAAAAGAAGCGCGCTGCGATCCAAAATGACGGGTGAAATTTGAGCCGCGGGTTTGACACCGTGACATGCGGTCAGCAGCGTTGGCGAACCTTTACGAGTGGCTGTGTGCTCGGCCTGATGGGTGGTTTGTTTTTGGTTTTTTGAAGTGCATGTGGGCCCTCGGCATGCCCTCCTTGGCCTCATCATCGTTCTTCATTATCTTTGAGTGCCACAGCCACTTAAGAGCTGGCACGCGGCAGGCCTCGCTGACACTCCCCCCATGCTCTGTGCATTTAACGCCAGCCCCCGTGCCTCCTGAATACTAAAACCACGACTCCGTGACTCCGAAACCGCGTCGCCTACTTGCGACTTCTGTACCTCGAACCAGCCTATTTAAAGCTCTCACACCTGCACACCAACAGTGTCCTTTTCTATCCCCTCCCTGTTCTTCCTCGTTCTAAAACATCACAGTTTCAGAAAGTTAGAAATGGCAGAGAGCTGAGGTGAGAATGAACGAGTCCCACTGGATACAACAGCAAACTCTTTCTATAAAGAACAGCGTGGAGTGATGTGCAATGCCTAGCAGTCAAAAGGGAGGAGAGGGAAAGAAAGCGAGAAAGATCTAACCGTTGTGCGTCTCACTTTTAGCAGTTCCAAAAGTTTCCCCTGATTTCAGAGGAAAAAGTTTAACTTTGCATGACAAAACGGTTTGGCTGACAGTTACTCGAACACCCGGGCGTGCACGCTACAGATAGAATTTATATTAGCGAGCTTCACGTGCGAGTGTCTCGCCATTAAATCGCTGCATCGCGGAGACGTCCTCGTTGGGTTAATCCTTTGTGCTGCTTGTCTCGGTGGTTTTCATCTGCATAAAATGGATAGCCAGGCAGCCACTTTCTCCTGCATTTCTCACAGATGCATGTCTTAACACTCCCTCTAAGGAGATTTCAAGGAGTTTGCAGTGCGATGCAATTTGTGCTCATTTGCATGCAGGACTTTAGACAGCCTGATGAACGTGTAGCGCATGTCCACTTAATGGACAGCCTGATTGGAAGTGCATTAACATCGGAGCCAGGGGGAAGGAAGATGGCCTAATATAGGGAGTGAGAGGAGGAGGGAGAGTGTGAGATAAATACAGCGAGTGCAGGAATGACTGAACGTGTGCAAGAGTGTGATGGAAAGAAAATTGACTGCCTAAAGCTCAAAGCAGGAAAAAAACCCAGTGCGATGCACAGCCTTGGCTTCCAAGCCCTTCATACTGTACAGAGTGTAGGCTGGGAGGCTGCCTGGTATACAGTCCTGTAACATCCAGTAATGGATAGCCCATAATCTCATGAATGGATAGCAGTGTGCATCTATGCATGCTTCCACAGAACCAAAACAAGCCCCGGGCACTTTGACATCGCTGTTATTTCTACAGTGTCTGCTGGACGCATGCACAGCTCGTCCACTGATGCATCATATAGGGAAGTGCACAGGGGAACGCATTATCCACCCCCCAAAACCATTGTGTGGTTATTCATGTCCTTTCTAGTGGATGTGATCATTACTTTCCAC
>VOQK01001593.1:8206-18670 GCA_015052645.1 Benitochromis conjunctus
ATTTAAAAGGTTAGCTGAACCAAACTGAAAATTCCATCCATCCATCCATTCGCTTCCGCTTATCATTTTCAGGGTCGCGGGGGGCGCTGGAGCCTATCTCAGCTGTCTTGGGGCGAGCGGCGGGGATCTAGTGACCAGAGGTTGCTAATTGTTCTCTAGTCTTGTGTGACTGTTACTTACCTGCTCTTCTCAGTACAAACAATAACTAAATCCACCTTTTACCGCTTCTAAAGTAGAAAACTTTCCCTTCATTGCTATATTCAAATGTAAAACCTTTTATTTAACTCTTTCTTTTCAGTCTTCTCAACCAACTGTGTGCAAGAAACCAAATAACTAAAACATGGGTGATATGTTTTTGAAAAAGCCATTTTTTAAAATCAAATGAAAATAATTTACTCGTTATTTTTCTCATTTCAGTGGTCTTTCTTTTTTTTTTGTTAGTGATAGTTTTCATTTTAAAAAAGTGAAATAGGTGCTTTTTACAAACGGTAAATTGAACAGACAACTGTGTGCATATTTTAGATTAGATTTCAATATCACAAACCGAAGCCTTATCGGTGACTCAGGACGACAGCAGCATGTGAAACAGTTTGCTGTAGTTCCTGTATTGTTATTCAGCATTTCAATATTTCAAGTGGCCCAACCTGCATCATTAACACTGCTGTGTCTCTTACACCCGTGCAATAAATCCAAACTTCTTGAAAAGCCTTTTCGAGTCTATCACATTCAGATGTTGATGGAAACTCTTATGTTTCATGCAGATGTTAAAGCAGCTCAGCTGATCTCCCCTTTACCTTTTTATAATGCAGTACGAATGAACAGCACCAGAAAGTACAGCCTACACAGTGAAAGTAGCGCTGAATCAACGCCTCTAGAACACAGCAGACAGGCAGAAGAAGCTCAGTGTGAAAACAGTCGGATTGCAGGCTTGTTGTATTGAATTGCATTGACTGAAATTTATTGTGTCCAAAAACGAATCCAATCAAACAGATGGAAATAATCTTTTAGTATTATTAGAAATGCCACATTCTATATTTATTACACTTATTGTTTTTTTGCAGTTGCTTCCCTTATTCTCTTCACTGTTGTAGGCATATCTATGGCAGGGACTTCACTGCAATCTCTAGGTTAATGTTTTCTATGCTAATAAGGGGCAGGGTGCAATATGGGAAGTGCTCACGGTGGCTGTAAATGACATCAACAGGAGAGAGGCATTGATCGGCTCGTTCGATCAGTGGAGCATCTCCAAGATATTTGAAGGTACACACACTAAGCATGCAAATGCAGGCAAATATGCTGCTGCTTGTACTGTTTTGAGTCTTTGAGGACATAGAGATAAGAAAGGCGTGCAAAGGCAGAGCAGATGTTCTAATGCTTCTTATGGTGTGCAAGGTGCCTTTAGGTGCCTTTAGTTAGTGCGCGTTTTCATTGTTGTCTTCAGTGGATAAAAGATAAAAGGGGATTTTCTTCTCTAAAGCAAGAATATGTTCCACTTTAACTCAAGTCCGCCTCATCGTGGAGCCATATAACATGCTCATATGCCCCCCCCCCCCTTCTTCACTACCCACCTCTTTCTTAATATTCAGACTGTCCTCACAACTCTCCTTTTATTCAGCCCCTTACTATTCTCTTATTTTCCTCCTCTGATTTCCATCTAGCTCTTCAAGGCTGGCCTTCGTTCACAGACACGTGTCTTGCATCTGTAAAAGGGCATGGCGCTGGAGATGAGATGACAAGAGAAAGAACTAAAGAATAGCAGAAATGAAAGCAGGACTTGAAATGAGAGTTGCCACGCTGACATAAAAAGATGGAAATGATGCAAAGAGTTTTTGGAGAAAAAAGAAATTCTTTTTAAAACCTTTAAGTCGTTTCAGCCTCGTGACTAAAACACTGAAATAGAAAACATGTGAAACGCGGGGCAAGAGATTAGTATCGTGAGCCGCGAAATGTGTCTGTAGACTGTAATGAGCTTAGGGAAGCTCTTTGTATGAAGGACTCTGGTATGATTCACCAGTCTCTTATGAGAACACTGATTGGTTTTAAATGGGAAAGAAGGCATTTGTTGTCAGTAAATTAAAAAATATTAATTTATCTAGGACATGCATACTGGGTGTGTTTTTCTTTGTGCTGACTTTGTGCATGTCTTTTTTTATGTCTGCTCTGCTGGTGACTGGGTTAATGATTGTGTTTACTTGCTTTTTAGTTATGGTGAGGTTGATGCTAAAAGACTGAAAACATGGGAAGCGCTTTACCAAATAAAATTAAATAATGATAATAACAATGATTATTTTTTTAAACTCACATTTTCAGGCTACTAACACATAAGTAAAAAAAAATAAAATTAAGCTTTTTTGCTTTTATGTTGTAACAGCATATGGAATAGCATGCAGAAATAATACACCAAATAACTCACTGTAGGTGATATCGGGTGACACCGATATTTGGGAATTTAAAAGTCCACTATTTTTTCTTTTCTTAGACGCATGAAATGTGAACATATCTCCCTGACATTTGCTATGTGTAGTCATTTATTTATTTATTCCTTTGCATTGTCCATGCATGTTTTGTGCATGTGTTTGTGGCATCCCAAGAACACGTCAAGAGATTATTTCGTTTGTTATTTTCTGTGGTCTTATTTTATACAGTGCTGTATTTGCCCTGTTCCTGATTTCTTATTTTATTGCATATTTGTCACACTTGAATGTTTCAGATAATCACACAGATTTTAATTTTAGATAAAGATAACCTAAGAAGATAGAAGATACCATTTTTAAATGATGATTTAGTTTATTAAGGGAAAAAAAAGTTATGGCCCTGTGTGAAAAAGTAAATGGCACATAAACCCAATAACTGGTTGTGCCACCTTTAGCAGCAAGAACTGTGATCAGTAATTTGCAGTAAATCTGAACTTATGAAGAAAATGTTTTGGAGTGACCTAGTCGATATCCGGACTTGAATCAGATTGCGATGCTTTGGCGCGACCTTAAACAGATTGTCTATGCCAGTGTGCCTGAATTAAAACAAATCTGCAAAGAAGAGTGGACCAAAGTTTTTCCACAGTGATGTGAAAGACTCATTGCAAATGATCAGAAACACTTGATTGCAGTTCTCGCTGTGAACGGTGGCACGACCCGTTATTAGGTTTAGGAGACAATTACTTTTTCATATAGGGCCAGCTAGGTTTGAGTAGCTTTTTTTCCCTTCATAAATGAAATCATCATTTCAAAAACTGCACTTTTTACTGTATATTTGTACTTTGGTTATCTTTGTCTAATAAAAAAAAAAATGGTAACATGTAAGAGTGACAAATGTGAAAAAAAAAAAAAGAACTCAGGAAGGGACAAATACTTATTTCACAGGACTGTGTGTCCAAAGAGCCCTGCTGAGATCTCATTTTGAGGCTTTGTTCCATCTGGCTTACTTGACTGACACTTCTGTAATCAAAAGAAGCCGGTATATGTTCTCACTATGGCAACAAAGCACTTGAATCAGCTGCAAAAAAAGGACCTTCTACCTCTGTATTCATTAACTAAATGTCAGATATCCTCAGCTGTTTCTGCTAGGAGGGAGATGGACAGACAGAGCTCCATGTTTGTACCAGATTCATCTTAAGGAGCCCATCTATTATTCATGTTCTCAGTGGAGGTTTCTGCAGGTTTCAACAGGCCTCTTGCCCATCTGTGTCTGAGAAACTGAATTGTCCAACATGTTCAAGGCCAGGGGGGGTTGCTTTGAAGATTTTTCCATGACCTCATCTTAGGATAGGAAGTGTGTGTATATGTCTCTGAACCATGCATAGAACTGAATTCCTCTCACCAGTTTCGAGTTAAAATTGCTACACTGTGATGACTGCATGTGACTGCTCCCCCACTGTCATCCCTTTAGCTCCGAGATCCATCCTGTTACATTTTATCATGAGAGCTCACGAAGGTTCAGTAACAACATCCCACCTTCATTTTGACCTACATACCAGACCTTGCAGTCATACACAGAGAGAGAAAGTTGGAAGCCAGCTCACGTGCAAGCGCACAAAGAAGGCCAACTTCTGTCTCGCTGTTACAGGAAACAGCAGCTTAGGGAGCAGGAGTGGAGTAGGGGGGTAGGAGAAAAGATTTTGCACTGCATGGGAATGGGCCTAAAGGAAAACACAGCTCAGACTCCAGATGTGGAAACACCCTGTACACACACAAGCATGCACACAAACAAATGCAAGCACACACACAAATGCACACAATACAAAAACAAACAGATGGGAAAAGGAGGCGGTAATGAGGGTCATAAACCAGCTCTTGGAGCTCCACTTGGCGTCTTTTGATTGGTTGCTAGAGCTAATTTTTTGAGTCTGCTGGCAGTCTTCTAAAACGAGCAAACACAAGATGTCAAGACGAGCAAATGAGACGGTGTGTGTCCACGAGTGTCTACGAGAGCAAATGAGACACGCTAAATATGAGAGAAAAGACTTTTTAACTGAAACAGATATGCTGGAGACATTTGGATGAAAGAAAAAGGAGCATTTTCGAGGAGGTGCCATGGTCCAGCAGGAACTTCTCCCACTTACATATATTCTGTATTCTGCCTTATTTCATGCCAACTTCACTGACAGGGTAACAATACAGACAGCTCCGGAGACCTCATTAAAAGTGCGGATACTAACAC
This sequence comes from Benitochromis conjunctus, assembly GCA_015052645.1. Taxonomy (NCBI): domain Eukaryota; kingdom Metazoa; phylum Chordata; class Actinopteri; order Cichliformes; family Cichlidae; genus Benitochromis; species Benitochromis conjunctus. Next base: position 12,863 of record VOQK01001593.1, read on the forward strand.
GCAAATAAAAAACAAAGATAAGCAATAAACCAGGACACATTTGTTTGAGCACATAAATATTGCTTCTTTTTGCTTATCGTTGTTATTGTTGATAAGAAAGGAACAACTAAAATTGAAATGCAGTCAGTTGTCTGAGGATTCCTCAGAGCCTCCAATGAAACATTATGAACCGCTACGTGCACAAGGCAACTGAGCTCATTTACTGAAATCATTTAAGTAATTCTTGGTATCTTCCTAAAAAAGACAGGGAAAGATACAAAAAGCATCAGCTCCTAGATTGAGTGCAGTGCAACATCGGTGAGCTTTTATCTTGGATGCCATCGGGGGACAGACTTTTGTCAGTCAATTGAGCGAAACTGTCTCTTTATCTCTGACACAAGTTTGGTTCCACATGGTTTAATTTGAAAGTCAAATATTTGTGTTTTGCAGATTTGACAGGATTGCGCAGTCTGTTTGAAAAGCACAACAGCACCACCCTGTGTTCAACCATCACAAACTTCTTTTCTTGCCTTACAGGAAGTGCAGACCAAGAGCAAAGTGTGCGCCAATGTGTTCTGTGGGGCCGGCAGGGAGTGTGCGGTCAATGAGAAGGGGGAGCCCAGCTGTCTGTGCATAGAGGTGAGTGTGGGGTGTGTCATTAAATAGAGACCAGATGACATTGCTTTTAATCAAGGAAGGAATACATGTCCAAATAATAGTTTTGGATTACAAACTCCCTTTGGTTTTGCTTCACATTTATTCCCTTTGCACTTTGTTTCTTTCCAGAGCTGTAAGCCCCACAAGAGGTCAGTATGTGGCAGCAACGGTAAGACCTACAGGAATCACTGTGAGCTCCACAGAGATGCTTGTCTGACTGGCTTGAAGATCCAAGCGGCACACGACGGACACTGCAAGGGTACGGATAACAAATGTTGATAAAACAGTTCAAACCAGCATAATTATCACATAATCGTCCCTATGAAATGGAAGTTGCGTAATTTTCATGTTAGACTGTGAAAATGTAAAAAAAAAAAAAATAGTGCAAAAAATTGTTTGTTTTCTAACAAGAAAGGGTTTCTCATCGTCATCTTTCTTGCCTTGAATGGTTTGCTGTTTTTTTTTTCTTCCTTTTTTTTCTTTTTTACAATTTCAAACATTTTAGTCAATTCCATTTTTTTTATACAGCACCAAATCACAATACCTCAAGGTGAAGGTAGACCCTACAATAATACATGCAGAGAAAACCCAACAATCATATGACCTCCTGTGAGCAAGCACTTTGGCGACAGTGGGAAGGAAAAAACTCCCTTTTAACAGGAAGAAACATCTGGCAAGACCAGGCTCAGGGAGGGGCAGCCATCTGCCGTGAGAGAAGGAAAGAAATTTACATACAGAAACAACAGAATTTTGATAGGATAGGACATAGCAAATCAGGTTTCTCATCCAACTGAGCTATCAAGTACTGATTCAATCCACTGATTGGTCCATCCATTGATTTTCATACACATATCTAATTCAAGGATGCTGGAGCATATCCCCACTGTAATACGGTGAAAGGTGGGGTGCATCCTGGACAGGTTATGCAGTCTATTGCAGCTGATTGATGTGATTCATCTCTTTTTTGTTCCAAAAATGAAATACTTGACTGTTTAGAGTGCAGTAGGTACCAAAATAACACAAAAATACAGATTGCTATAGAGATGAAAACACAGTTTGGTACCTGTCATGACTGAATTACTAAAGAGGAATTTAACAACACTGACTAAAAATCTTGTGTTCATAACACCGATTGTCAGAGTCATAGGCTACTGTCAGGTACAGAGTAGAAGCTTAAGTATTAGTGAATCCCTGAGACCTAGTAGATGTGACAGTGGGAGGCCAAAAAGCTGAATTTGGCCCCCTTTCAGTAACGTCATTTAGCTCACCCGACTAATTGTGCAAGCGCTGATAGTAAGCAATTAAACTGATTAGTACGTGATCTCTGAACTAGCATACATTCACTGAACTGATAATGAGAAGTGACTGGGTAGACAGTCATATAGTGCCCCCTACATGACACTGCACTGTTATTTTTATCACACCTCTGGCCTGTAGCCACCTCTTCATATATCGAATATTAGTATCTTATCTTATCTCGAGTGAACTTTTACTTCCCTGCTGACCACAACCAAAGTTATTTAGTTAACTGGAACTTAATCTATGATATATAATCTAAAATGCTTTGGTCAAACTTGTCAACATAAGTAATGTGACTAATACATACAGATGAATAAATATGCAAAACTAATTCTGAAACTAATTTCAGCTGAGGTTCAATTCAGTTGAGGTTTATTTATATAGCGCCAAATCACAATAACAGTTTCCCCAAGGCACTTTGTACTGTAAAGTAAAGAAGCTACAGTATTCTGGAGAGATCCCAACAGTAAAGAGATCCCCCAGGAAAAACTCCCTTTTAACAGGAAGAAACCTCCGGCAGAACCGAGCTCAGAGACGGGCGGCCATCTGCTGCAGCCAGCTGGGGGATGAAGACAAAGACAAGAAAAGAAAAAGACAGCGTAGGGAGGCAAGACAAAAACACAGATTAAAGCAGAGAGAGGACGAAAAATCAGTGGCACACTGCAGTGGTGTATAAACACGTGAGGAGAGAATAGAAGTACGTGGAGAAGAAGTGCTCAGTGTGTGTCATGAAGTCCAGCAGCAGTCTGAGCCTGGAAATGAAAAGAAATTAGATTGATTTTCAGAAAAAAATTAATAAAACATAAAAATGAAATCACAAAGGAAAAACAAAAATGCAAAACTAGAAAGAAAGATACGAAGAAAAGAAAGAAAAAAAAAAGCTAAACTTGAATTACTCCAGCTTGGACATTGATCGGTGACAGAAAGGTCAGCGAGGGAAAATCATTATGTCACAGCATGCTCTTTGCAGACCTTTGGCCAATTGTTCAGTGACAGACACGTTTATCTCCAATAATGTTCTCCAGGTTTTGCATCAAATGTTGTTTCTTTCTCACTCCTTTTTTTTTTTTAAATCACCTTTAGAAAAGAAAACAGAACAGGCCGCTGCCAGCCCAGGTGAGCTTATGTGTGTGTGCATGCATGCTCTTTTTGCATACATAAACATCCAATCAGCCAACGGTTTTCTTCCTCTTATCCTTATCAAGTTTGCAGCTTACATAAACATATAAATTAATTTACAACTGAATGTATTTGGAATTTTTTTGACTGGATTTTACCGGCATATTTAGGTCTAGTTCATGGTTTACAGATGGGTTACAGTTTACTAACACACATGTGCCATACAGTAGCAGACGTTTATGGTCTAACTGAAAGAACATATTGAGCCTGAATATACCGATGCACAGTATACCAGGTGTACTGGGTTATTTATTAATACTGCTGACCTCGGGAAATATCCCCTCTCCTGCAGTGGTTTGCTATGCTGCTGACCGCAACGAGTTGAGAAATCGTGTGATCCAGTGGCTGCAAACTGAGATTGTCCCAGATGGCTGGTTTGTCAAGGGTTCCAACTTCTCTGACATCCTGCTCAAATACTTCAAGGTAGGCACAATGAATCCTTTTCTCTTTTAGTGCACACCACTGCTCCTAAACCCCTGTTTTCACAGAATACCCCAGTTTATTTGTCCACGCAGGCCTCTTTCAGGCCGCCTGTTTCTTAAAGCTGCCTGCGACTGTGTCTAATTATTCATGTGACAGGCCTTTCAAGCGAGTCAGCTGGTGGTGATAATTCAGTTTAATGAGGAACTCTGTTTTGCAGAGGAGGGCCCCTTCCTCTCCATGGTTTGACATGAATGGCATTATAGCAAAATTCTGGGGGGGGTTTGTGTGGCACGATTTAAAACTGTACTTACGCCCAACGTTTTTTAAATTTCATCATCACAGATGAAGCCCAGATACTACTGAATAATTTCAGAGACAGCATTAAAAATCATGTACAGTAGCCAAACAAACAGCAGTCAGCTTGGATGCTATAAATCAGTTTGAACAACAATTACTCATTTTTAAAAAATGACTAAATGATTAAAAATGTTAATGTAGCGCTACAGCCCCACATCCGTTTTAGGATAATTCAAAAGAAATGCAGGCTGGAAGTAGAACCGGTGTGCTTGTGCTTGTATTCTGGTGAGAGTTGCAAGTTCACTGGCGGCCTCGACCAGCCTGTGGATCAGAACCACAAATGACTTCTTACAAAGTTCTTTGTGTTTAGTCCTCATGCACATGAGTCTGTGTGTTTGCAGTCATACGACAGTGGTGATTCTCAGCTGGACTCCTCAGAGCTGCTCAAATTCATCCAGCACAATGAGTCGGTTGTGGAGTTGCAGTCCTATGCAGACCAGGAGAGCAACAACCTGCTCAGGTTAGTGTGTCTGCAAGTTTGCATGCTTATAAAAAAGTGTGGAAATGGAAGAGGTGAGAGAGCCTTCAAATATTTTTTTTCCAATGGCAATGCTTGTGCGTAGAAAATCTTATCTTTGTGCTGCAGCGCTATTTTAAGACACACGGTATAAGTCATTGAACCTGATCTTGGCCAGAGCAAACATTATTGCAGGCCTCTTGTGGGAAACCATATTGGCAAAAACACCTGCACTCTGTGGAGAAGAAAAAGCAGCTATCAAAATGATTTTACAGCATTTGTATTGTTTCTGTAATGGTCCACTGTTACTGTATGTAACATCTAATATTTATTCTGTGTATGTGTGCTTCTCATTCCCCAGGAGCCTGTGTGTTGATGCCCTCATTGAGCTCTCCGATGAGAATGCCGACTGGAAGCTGAGCTTTGATGAGTTTCTTAACTGCCTGAAGCCTGGCTTCAATCCACCAGAGAAGAGTGAGCTCCGAGTGATACTTTGACATAATGTAGCACACCATTAGATGCACTATAGAAATTGACCGAAGCACAGAAAGCTCAGTAGTGCAGCCTAGCAAACTGAAAATGATCCTTGCAGCTGCTCTTTTCTTAGGATTTTGAGACTCAGCCCTTCAGTCTGTTCAGTCAACTGGTGCTGATATATCTGGGATAAAGTTCACAGGAAGAGGAGGCATTTCTCCAGCAGCCAGTCGCTGCGCTGGGCTTAACTCTGGAGCTACACCACATTCAAGGACACATACGCATATTTGGCTAGCTGACTGGTAGCTGTGTAAACTCTGGGTTTAGTCCACATGCAAAATTTCAAATGCAAATCAAGAATTTCATGCCTGGTTAAGGCATTCGATTTTTTTAAAATTTTATTTTAGATAATAGTTTCTCTAGTATACACACGAAGGTCTTATGCTTGGTGTTGGTGGCTGTTTTGCTGAATGTTTGTGACTAAGCAAAAAATAACCAATAGAATATGACACTGTGGTTATGCTGGTGGATGAATGATGCAGCATTTTAAAATGCTGGCAAGTCATAAAAGTCATAAAATTGGTAACAATGTAACACTGTTATTGTTCTACTGGAGTCTTATCTGTGGCCTTATCTAGATAGCGTGTTCTTTATCTTTGTGCAGAATGTGCCTTGGAGGATGAAACATATGAGGACGGAGCAGAGACTCAGGTGGAGTGCAACCGCTGCGTTTGTGCGTGCGGAAACTGGGTCTGCACCGCCATGACGTGCACTGGTAAAAAATACAGAAAATGGCATGTATCCTGTTTTTTACGCACACATTCCTAACTTAACCGTTGTGTAATCTGCCCAGATAACCAGCCAGCTGTGGATGACTCAGCAGATGCTGGAGCGGAGATGACAGAGGAAGAGTGGAACCTCCGTGTGGCTGAGCTCAACAAGCACCAGGTGGGTATCTGTAAACTAAAACCCATCAAATTTTT
>VOQK01001595.1:21364-33006 GCA_015052645.1 Benitochromis conjunctus
TGCATGCATGACAGACTGGGCCCCTCAGAGACAGAGACACACACACACACACACACACACTCTGTTGGCATGTCATGGATTGACAGTTATATTGCAAAGCATCTATCAAACGTTGATGGATGCACTGGAAATGAGTTGGGGTTCAATATCTTGGGCAAAGGCAGTTAGCCACGGATCGAACCACCGACTTGACAGTGGATGACCTGCTCTCTCTCTTTTGAGCCACTGCAGTCACAAAACTTGTAAAATCGCTTGTTATTTAAGATTTTGGTATTAGGTGCCAACTGTAGCCAAAGTCAGCTCTTTGCAACAGACACTCTGGATATGTCCAAATTCGGAACCAGAGAGATTTGTGTGGATTTTCTACAGTGAGTAGAAATAAATAGGATTTCAAAGTAAAACACTGAAACACAATATTACTACAGAATTATTAGACTAGATGATAGGGCTTCAGTTTTCAAAAGCCATTTCTGAAATGCTGAAAGTACATTGTAAGGTATGGTTTACTGATACAGGTGACACTTTTTACACTATGTTTGCTGCACATACTACAGGATGAACCATTTTCCTGCAACCTCATGCCTGGTGTGAATATTTGTAAGACCGTATATCTTATATCATATATTGTATGTGAGTGCTTCTGATAACAGCATTTCAATGCTGGGCTGTGACATCACTGTGCAAGATAAGCTGTCTCTACTTTATCTGTTCTCAAGCAGATTTATTGTCCCAAAGAAAGCACTGTATCAGTGGGACCAATGTTTCCCTTCCATCAGGGGCGAGTCAAGCGTGAAAAAGAATGAACACCAACATAAACCGCCTCTCTGTTCATCCCCGTTTTATTCTGATTTTTCCACTTTGCTCTCCTCTCATCCCCTCTTGCCTTCTTCCTTTCACCTTCTTTTCACTCAGCCCTCTCATCATTCACGTATACATTCCTCGTCCGGATATATAAAAAGGCTGGTTGGCTCGATCACTGGACAAGAGGGAGTTTTACTCGGCGGTGTTTGGCTACTCAGCTATGGGGAAGGACAAGAGGTGCTTTGCATCTGGGTGGTCAAGCAGAATAATAAACCATCCAGCTGTCAAGTCAAGTGAAGCAGGATAAGTAGACTGTCAATCAGATCTCCCAATAAATGTACTTTAAGCACACCTACCCATTACATTGAGTGAACATAAATCTATGGTAATGACTTTCCCCAGTCAATACTTGTTAGTATTGGATTAAGTAAAGACCCATACATCCCACTGGCTCAAAATCGATATGTATGGCTGTTGGTTTAAAAGCAAAATCCTTTAGAAGCTCCATGAGAAATGGGCAGAATAACTACAGGCTTCCTTCCACTCTGATGTCTCTTTCCAGCTGAGTGCTTCATATACACTTGTGTGTCTACACACATTGTCTGCAGGGTCCCGTCTCACACTTGGCTGCGGCAGGTATTTATTGATTACTGTTAAGGGCCAGTGACCTCTCCCTCGCCCCGTCCTATCTGAGCCTCTCTGCTGGGGCATGCTAAGCACACTCGTATATCATCTCTAGGGAATCCTACCATCACACAACTTGGCAGGGGAGGGGAAAGAAAAAAACACAAAGAAAAACAACAACAAGGCATTCCCTAAAAGTCCGCATTAAGCTCAATCAGTTCACTGCACATAGTCATGTCATTGCAGGCTGAAATCACAGCGACCTGGAAGGAGAGTTCATGTACACCAAATAAACAGAATGAATAATTAAATGTGCTCAGTATAACAAGCCCCAATTCATGGGTTTCATCTTTACCGGCGCATGTGATGTAATTGGAAAAATTAATGCGCAAACTGAGTTCGCCCACTGTGGTAAAGTACAAACACACAGCTGAAAAATACTAAAGAAAGGCGGGGGAAAAAAAGAGATGCACATGAGAGGTTTGCGTGATAATCAGCAGTCTGAACTTTTCCACAGCCTCCCCCTGTGACTTATAAGTGGCCAGATAGGTGGAGAAATTCATAAAACAATATTAAAAAATACAAAAAATAAATCAGTGAAAGCTGATTGAGGGTTTTTTTGTGGGGTTTTTTTGGAGAACAGACCCACTTCTGTCTTGGTGACTTTGCACATGCAATCATGTCTTTCTCGCTGCCGGTGTTTACATGTTCTCTCTGATCATTATCCCCGACCTTCACTTGGTTCTCTTTGGCTGCACTCTGGCAGGAGGCAGCTGGCGGTTGCCAGGTTCATGCTAGGCCTTGGTCACTGCCTGTCCAGTTGCATGACGGTGCCAGAAAAGACTAGGTCAAAGAATCATGATTATCAAGGTTCACCGTTTCAGTTTTTAACAAATTTTCACTGCCCCGAAAACTATATTTTGATGTAATTGAAGACTAAATGGAAAAACTTTAGATCAACACATTTTTAAATGTTTTTGCCTGTGGTTGAACACACGCCGTCTGCCAGTCAAACAGTTAATCTGGTCAGACTGTTTAGCTGGTAATAGAAATTAAACAATGGATTGAAGACTAGAAATCTGCTCTGTGTTTCTCAAACTAAATATCATTCTACTCATTAGTAATTATTGAGTTATGTGATGGGAGACACTAGAGAGGTGAGAAGCAGCACGAGAGAAGCCAGAGACCTCGACAAACGAGATAGGTGAGCGATCTTTTTAAACTAAAGAAAACAGGATTTCATTCAGTGTTCATCCAACGTCTGCTTAAGAGATTTTTCCCTTTACAAGTGAGAACATGAACACTGAAAAGTAACTAGGAAAACAACAAGGAAAACAACAAGACATTTAAAATGTATGTGTAAAGACCGATAGTAGGCTTTTCAATTCAGTGAGCAAGTGGTTGAATTGCTTTGATGCATAAACGAGTACGACTATTGGCAATTAAAGCCCATTTAGATGATTTATGTTTCTCCTTTTTATTCTTTTATAATGTTTGAGAATGTGTTTGCATTCACACTTGTTGTCTTACAACCTTAAAGTTGCCATTAACTTAATGCATGACCAACATTTCACATATTTAATTTTCATTTTGGGATGTTATTTTAGCACCCTTATGTGTCACATTCTCTGTTTTCCTATTGCTTTTTCTAAATGTTTTTTTTTCTCCTCAGTCTCCTGCAGTTATGATTACCTTCTCATTGGATACAATATACTCCCCATCCTCTCCCCCTTTCCCTCCCGCATGTGCTCATGGATGAAAAGTCATTTCGGTGCTTGATTGGAGAATGATGCTGCTACTTAGAGAGTCAGTCCATCAGCACTGAGGGAGGAGAGCGCAAGGAGACAGAGAAAAGCTCTGGAGGAGAAGTGGCTCCCTGGGGCGTTGTAGCTGTGATGGGTGAGCTGTCAAACGCCCCATTGTCCAAATTACCCAGCAAGCACCATGCCGCCACCCAGGACTAATTTATGGTGCAGCAAGGCACGGTACATACATTGCTTTCCGAGTCCACGGGAGAGAAAACGAGAGGAAAAAGGTGTAAGGAACAAGTGGGCTGTTCAACCTAACCCATTCCAAAGAGGTACAGCAGGGGTTCAAACACAGACAGTACAACACAAGCCCCAATTAACTTCACACAGGATGGGTGTTTGCCATCTTTATGCTTCAAGTCCTCAATGACAGGTGTCAATATGAATATGTGTCATGCTCCCGCGCCTCCCTGCCCACCCACAATCCGAGCACTTGCATCCACTGATGCACAAACACTTAAATGATGTTTTAAAGCAGCCATTGCATACATAAGCCCCATTGCTTGGCTTCACTTGCAGACATTAACGACTGGTCCTTTCAGCCCAAAAATGGCAAGCCTATTCACTTGTCACATGTCACACCCCTGGGTGCCCGAAACCTGACAGGGCCATCACCCTACCCCATACTGACCAGCAGGCCATGGAGTGGAGCTGTGCTTGTCAGAAGGAGACACGCTGCACTCTCTGACCCCTCACTGTGCCCAACGCCTTGATGCGATGCCTCTACTTGGCTAATTGGCCCATAGCAGTAGGCTGCCTGCTTCTGCCACTAGCAAAAGGCCAAAAGGCCAGACATGCAAACAAAAGATGACAACAGATGCACAGGATCATCTCATTAAAATAAAAAAATAAATAAAAAATATGATCAGAATAAGCTACATAACTTATCAACAACAAAAAACTCTGGAAAATTAATTGCGCATGCAAGAAAGTGTCAGCAAAATAATCTCATTTACATTTGTTTTTGCATTTGACATTTGAGCATTTGTTTTAAACACAGGCATAAAAAGGTTCAGAGGATTTCTCAAATACCTCACACCAGCTTTAGAAAAATTCCAGTAAAGACTCAAAAGACAGTGAGAGAAATCTTACGCCTTTCACCACCAGTGTAGACTGTCTTCACACTGGAGAAGAGCTGCTTATCAAAGAACATTAACAGTAACAAATTCATTTTCAGCACTAAATTAGACCCCTGAAAAGACATGAGTGCCGACAAGTAGAAGCTGCCAATCTGCTCATGAGCTATACTTCAATATTTGCCCTATTTATATCAAAACACACTTTATCTGCTAGACATTAATTAATTAGGGCCTTTTGTTACTTGCATGTCAAACAGCCAAAGCGATCGAGATTTTCCATTCTTCAAACCCCTTCAACATGTTTGTGTTAATGTTCCTGTGTCTCGTCTAGCCTTGCCTTATTGTATAACAATTGGTAATTTGGACATATGCATACAAAGAGATTAGAGTGTGATTTGAGCAGATTTTTGAAAGCAGATTGTTTACCATGCAGCATTGTCTTTCTGCTTTGAATTATACCGCCCCTGTACTGTGCCGCTATCAGCCGAAGATGACATGTGACACAGCAAATACGTTCAACAGTTCTGAGCGGAGGACTTCTAAATGTCATTTTTTTAATATTATACAAATATTAAGACTCAAATTGAATTTTTGTGTATTTTCCTATGGATTCACAAAGCAATAGCGGTATCACTGATACAAGACTGCAAGGTTAGCGAAGACATAACAGCGACATTCAGCTGTAGCAATGAGGATCGTAACTGCATCACTACATAGAATCAAGACAAGGCAACCATCTCATCATTTCTCAGTGATGTGTTCTCATTTTATATGCCTATCTCACACATATATTCTAAAGCACTCGAATGTCCAACCTCACAAAAATCCCTAACAGCACTTTGTCTGAAGGACATTACAGACTGGAAGTGTGTCAGAAAGTGTGAGACACCATCCCCAGAGCATAGTCTATTCTGCATTTCTGTCACAGAATCTGGCTGCCTGCTTATTCCTCTGAGATGCACAGGCACATAGAGCCCTCATACCCACATCAACCTAAATCTTATTCTCACCATCTCGTCAATCAAACTGCAAAGTGAGAAACCATAAAGAGACATACGGTGCCTTGAGAAGTTCTCTCTCTTTTTTTTTATGTTCTCTCCACAATTGCGCCGTCTACTGTGTTCCCAGCCCTACCGCTGAGCTGAGGATTTGTGTATTTTGACCTGCAGCCATCTACTAAAGACCTCAGATATGATGGGAAATGAGAAGATCAGGATTTGTTGTGCGCCGTAATACACCAAACATGGGTGTATGCTCTAATGCAGGCTTTGATAGTCTAACCATGGGTGTGTTTGTGTGCGCAGGGGTGAAGTATGCGTTTGCATGTGTGTACATGTGTCTTTGTGTGATGGCTGAATTAATGTGACAAGGCAGATGTAATGCAGAATCATAAATCTTAGCCCCGGGATCACTAGAGGGAGAGCAGGAGGTGATATATTAAAGGGCAGAAACGCGCGCGCGCACACACACACACACACACACACACACACACACACACGCAAATGCTGCCGTTATGATGCTGATAATAAAAACAAGACCCCGACTGCAATAGCCAGCAAATAGACATGACTCCGTATCTAGGCCTAAGGGCGATGACATGCACACACACATGCAAGTGACACCAGATACACACCGAGAGCACAAAACACAAACTCTATCCGCTTTTCCAGCAATTTATTATGCCGCTTTGGGCCTAACAGCTCAAGTGTTAGATATGGCTGTAATACTGTTAAAATCTTAATACTGTTACACAAGCTTGCTGTTGTACAACATGCTAATTCTTTATTTACAGTGCAGAGAGCATTAGATGGCAGTAAAAAAAAAAAAAAAAAATTGCGACAGTGCTTCTGTCGAGAAAACTGCAACCACTCGCTGTATCAAAAACACAGATGAAGCCAGCTAGTGTTACTATAAGTTCTAAAAAAGCCTCAGTCGCAAAAGAAGACTGACCAGCTGATCAGTTATCAGACTGTGTCTCAACAGTCTGCTCAACAAAATCTGACAGCTGTCACCATCGCACTCACTTGCTTTTATGCTGTAAAAAAGTAGAAGGGTTTGTACTACCAATGCTTCTTGTGCTTCCAGACACACAATTGACTGTTCCAAAGAGAATAAATGTAATTCACTTAGAATATAAAGGCTGATTTTTCTATCTTTCAAGCTTTATTCCTATAGAAAAAGGTCATTAACTATCTATATTATGCACACATACAGAAGGCTGGTTTAGCTACAAACACAATCCCCTCTGAATTTAAGCAATAATTAATGCATTTCTACTTTTCTTCTGCATGTCTGACAACGGTTCATATTCAGCTTGAATTCACAGTCAAAAACGTACATCTCAGCAGGCCTGCAGCATATTTGCTCTTCCACGTAGATTAAGCATGTTATTTTATAAATGCTGAATTCATTCGAACAAGAGGAGCTGCACAGCACAGTCAGAATTGCAGCTTGTTCGGCTGCTTTACAAACAGTTCTGCGGTGCAGAATTTTTCCATTGTATTTCCATACTGCTAGTGAGTCCTCCTGTACGCTTATTTAAGGGTAGCCAGGACGCTTGCTGGGCTTACGACTAAAAAGAAAAGGGCTTTGTAAGCATTCGAGGGTAATTGCACCACGCTGGTTTCTGCACACAGGCTACATTAAATACATGTGTAATTATTGTAGGATGGTGGCTGTGTAGTTTTTGGGTGTGCCAAAACCCATTAGCTCACAACTTGAGCAGGGAGCTCACATGCACGTGGGTCCATTTGGGGGACTCCCTTACATGAAAAGCCCTGGCAAAATTGTCCATGATCATCATGACCATGAATCAGCCCATTTCCTACTGTTCCATTCTCTTGCAATAACAGCTTGAATGATCCTTTGTATCCTTGCTTACTCATATATCAAGTAATCAATCATTTCTATACAATCCCTGCCTTATGATCCAAGGAATGCTTTTATAGGTGGGAGAGCAGTCTTAAAGATGGAGTGACAGCGAGGAATTTGCAGTAATTATGGCGCTACTTCATTGTATAACGGACACTGACAAAAGTGGACATATGATGCCAATGCTGCACGCTCGTAAACAATGCCACTATGCTGCTATGACCCTGACCAATCCTGGTGTCAGAGCATCATATCCTGACTGCTTCCATATCCGGCTGAGATAGATTGCAGTTCACATCTGGAAACAGAGTGCATCTGAAATATATCTTGACTGACTACTTCAGATCAGATTCTGCTGCCCTGGTCAATTTCGATTTTGACTTATTTATTTATTTTACTGTGGGAAGAGACTCTGCACACTGGTTCAAACCAACCCAGACAAGTTTCCACAAAGCCAGAAGGGAAAGTTTGAGGGATAAATAGGAGATTTCAAATCAAGATGTGAAAAGGGAGAATGAAAAAAAGCTAAGTAAAAGCTAAGACTTTCGTTTCTCTGCTTGGGAACTAGGTCTAGTCACACAAATGTGACAAGACATCTCACAGAGATGAGACCCTTCTCCATATGGCGGTCCCATGCACCCTCAACTATATCAGACTACATGTCGTATCTTGACATGTCTTGTATTTAGAGTCATCCACTTTTGACTCGAGCTACAGACACAAGCACACAAGCACGGAGACAAATGTAAGTAAAACAAGAATAATGGCCGGGGGGCTCACAGGTATTCGATAGATAAAAATATTATGAGGCATTTGCTATTGCCTTTGGTTCTGAACCCAGTTGAACATCTATGGGGAATTTTGGACTGGCTTGTTAGCTTCGTCCTCCGCCGCCATCTAAACACCAAACAGCACTTCACTAGAGCTCCAAAGACTGAAAGTGTTCTGCTGGCAGCAGAATAAGAAATGATCTATTCCCCTGAAACACTGTACATAAACAAGAACACGTAACAGAAATACAACACTGCCCAGCAACCTGTGCTTCACGCACCCGCACGCACACACAGACACACACACACACACACACAGACACACACACACACACACACACACAAAGACACTCACACACAGACATCACACCTGTTAATGGATGTGTTAAGAGGAAAAGACAGTTGGTAGGAGGGCGGGCAGATATTTGGTGCATGTTTGTTTTGTGTGAGTGTGTGCATTTGCGTTTGCGTACGTGTATGTGTGCGACGGGTGGTGGTGATGGAGGTGGTGGGGTGACTCCATTAGGCAATCACACACCCTGCTCCACTCACCAGGGGACTACTGTCAGCCTGTGATTTTGCCCTGTACCCCTCCCAGCTCTCTGCTGCTCACTGCTGAAATAGGTCAACCACATATAATGGAGGGGCAATGAGGAGTAAGTATGCACTCCCCCAAGCCTCCCTCCCCATGTCCCTTTACACTACCCCACCCGTTGCTTCTGCCATCCCTGCAACAGAAAAGCAAGCCATGGCACCCCATGGACAAGCAGAAACTGGCTGGGGAGAGAAAGCCAAAGACAGCCACAACATGCCGACCTCGCAGCCACAACACTCGTTTACACAGCCACGCTTGAGCAGAGCAGATTCCCGGCATCTCATGTGGATTCACGAGACAAATCTGTAGCATTGGCTTAAAAAGTTCATCTGTGCAAAAATTAAATGAGAATGGGGAGGGGAAATGGGGAGAAAAAAAAAGTCTAATAATGGATATTGTGTGTATTGTGTGGAAATGTTTGCAATCACAAGACAGTTCATCACTGTCACTCTCCAAGGAAGCACGAGACAGAAAAATGTCTTTACGGGGACTGCATTATTTCAACATTAAGTTGGCAGTGAATTTAATGGTCATGGGGAGCTTGTGAAAAAGAAAAGTTGAATAATGTCTTCTGTGGCTCTTGGGAGAGTTTAGCCAAGTCTGAGAAAATAAATCAAGTGGAAGCATCCAGGTATCACAGCCTGGAAATTTACAGATAATGTCATTCAACATATGAGTTGAATTATGTATTGAATTCACAGCCTGTAGATAAAAGATGGATGTAGCATTGATGTCACTGATTGGATCTTGAAGTCCTTAAGCTGAGCATATTGAAGCGTCTGCCCAAAGCACGTGGACTAAAACTGGTCAAAGAATGCAGCTCTAAGGTACCTCTGTACTGGCTTTACTTTTCAGATCTGGAAGCTACGTCAGTCTTTTAATTTGTTATTCACTAGCTGGGCCCACATCCTCATTTTAGGTTTGACTGTGTTTTAGTAGGTAAAGGTGAATGGTTTGGACATGAATTAAGCTGCGATTTGGCGAAGGCCTCGAAGGGGACTGGCTCCCAGGCCTGGCAGATCCCCATATATTCAATAGAAGTGAAGAAGTTACAGAATTGAAAAGAGGAGGGTGGGGCACATAAACAAGAATGAACAGCTTGTAGAACTGGGGGAACCTATATAGATGAGAACCGGAAAGAGTGTGTTTGGAGGTGTGGTCCCGCTCCTGAAATTCAGATACTTAATCTCCAATTACTCCCATTTGCAGATCTATTTTAAAATGCTGGTAGAATTGAAACCAAATAAGTTAGAGCAATAATCCTTTTTACCATGTAAAACTGGATGAGCATATCACACATGCAACACGTCCCAGACTCTTGTGTTCTTCCACTAACACAGACATTTTGCAGAACTCAAGTAAAAAGTGAGAGCAACAACAAAAACTTCACAATCCAGTTCTAGGTGCTTTATTGAGCTAATCAGCCATTCACAGCACTTGAATTATACATCATCATGTTGTCAGCATAGACTATTACGTGTTTTTGTGTGCACAACTAACTGTAACAACAGAAAAGTGATGTAATTTTCCCAGGAAAAGCCATTGAAAGAGTGATTTTTAACTTTATGCCTTTCAGTAAATACAGTTCCTGGGACACAACCAAAAATTGTACACAATATGCATTTTCCTTCAATTCTTGGTGCCATTTATAAAAAATTAGAGTATGTCAAAAATGAAGCTATGCACACACTCAAAATAAAATTTCTGTGCTTTGAAAGAATTTTGTGCCATGTCCATTTACAGTTTTGAGGGATACAGCGTTGACATTTCTGTATCTAGAAAATTTGTTCAAAAGGAATTTTTCAATTTCTTTGAGGCTTATTGCACTTTTCAGCAATTTATTTCATTACTATGGACTTGTTGCAGATATAGATTATTAGAATTTGAGATACAAAGGTTGCATTGATGTATCGCAAGCTGAAAAATTCTTTTTTTTAAAAAGGATACTAAAGCATGTAAAAATGTAAAGATAAGCTTTGGCAGACTTGTTATTTTGTAGGTAATAAAGGCTTAAATATCTATCCTGACACTTGTCACCTTGGCTTTTTAAAGCTGAATGTGATGAGTTAGCAACTGGATGTGAGTCAGAACCTGAGGACACTGCATGGCCCTACAGGAGCAGGCCATGCAGTGACTTTGCACTGCTGTTAGTGAAATGGCATTTAAAAGAGAAGTTGGAGAGTCCCATTTTAATGCATTGTTGAATGTATTAAAAACAGACACGTACTAGTACAGTATACACTTGTGTCAAACTGAGACGTGGTGTGTGCTATTCCAGCTTGATAATGCAGGCCAAATACCTCTTTGGGGAAAACATGTCAATGTGTGTTTTCCATTGTTATGCCATTAAAGACTACTCTCAAGTACAAACTTCCTCAGTGTTTATGTTTTCCCCCCCTTGGGAATGTTTTTGCATGCTTCACCATTAGAATCCACTCTAATGTAGACATAAAAGGAACTGCTTAAAACATTGTGTTTTTTGTGCAAAATCTTATTAAATGTGAGGATTAAAAATGTTTGCAGCTGAAAGTGGTGGGGAAAAAAACCCTGATAAGTAATCACAGCCTTCCTACTGACAACCCAAGTAAGGAGATTTATTAAAAACTGCCATGTTTAGACTAAATGTAATCATTTCCCTTCTGCTATACATATAAAATATAGTTATTGAGTCAAAGGGAAAATCAGATATGCTGGTATCTGTTATCATAAAACATGCATGCATGCACAGGCAGTACAGTGCATGGACAAACCTGGACAAGTACACATACATTCATACACATATATACATACATATACATACATATACTACATATAGATATAGATAGAGATATATATATATACACACACACGTACACACTGATACACACACACTCATATACACACATAGACACACACTCATACACACACACACACACACTCATATACACACATAGACACACTCATACACACTCATATACACACATAGACACACACTCATACACATGCGCACACACACACACACACACACACACACACACACACACACACACACATATATATAGAGACAAACTAAGACTGCCACACTAAGAATTCTTCCTCATATTCTAGTTTTCTA
>VOQK01001598.1:0-10193 GCA_015052645.1 Benitochromis conjunctus
TTACTTTTTCAAAAAAAAAAAAAAGAGAGCAAAAAACAAAAAAACAAGCCAGCCATAATGCCCTTAAAATTTACATAATTTCATATCCAAAATAACTCACATGACAGTAATGTAGCTGCAGATGAGGTTGATGAGGTCGTAAACTGAGGTTATGGTTCAGCCATTGTTTTCATCCCCGCTGATGCAGTCCTTCCCACTGGTACAGTGCGGTGCACATTGTGTCTAGTGGGCATTGTGGAGTATCTGGGGGAACTGTTTAGACCCCCATAAGAAGATTAGAGATGATTGGTTTTATTGACTGGCCTGTGCTGCGGTTATCAGGGCGACTCTCAGAGCACGGAGCCACGCTTTTGTCTGGCCCTCATTGTTCTTCTCAGCCCAAGACCCCGCGCTGATATGAATTTGATATGACAGTAAAGTGCCAATTATGTACATACATGCAAGGCCCCGCTCCTTTTCAGCTCTTCGCGGAGAGAACAGGCAGCGAGGTGAAGAAGAGGAGACTGAATAGATAAGGTGAAGGAAAATGTCGAAGTGTTAGCAGGCGGACTATGAGGATAATTTCCTGCAACAATATAGTGTGTGTTGTTTTCCTGATCCTTATATTGTCAATAAAACACTGACACTGGAGCACCGATAAAGAGGATGTTTCTGTGCAGGGCTGTCATAGCTGCATTTCTGATGGACTGATTATTGCGATCAGGTTACTAAATAACAGGAAACATGAATATTAAAGTGTTTTATTTTCTTTGCAGCACAAACTAAACAAATTGTTGAATTTTTGTTGACTAACTTGCTAGATTTAAGGTTTGTTAATGTACTCCCAGCATTGCAATAATATACTGCAAAAGCCTTATTTGATAATGGTACATGAACATTTCAGATGTGTCTGATCATCATTTTAAATTAGGTAAATTTAACTTGGCATGCATCATAATAATTGACATCATAAAATAGACAGCTGCTTGACATGTGCGCTTGTTTGTGTGTGTGTGCGGGTGCGTGCGTACGCGCGTGCACGTACATCTGCATTTCGGTCTGCCATTTGAAATCAAAGTTGGAAATGTTGTTCAAGTCCATTTCTAACTCCCTTTTATCCGTCTCTTCCTTTTTTCCTCTTTTATGTACTCGTCTTGGAAAAAAGGTGTTAAATCATCTAAATCATTCCCTGGCTATTATATCCAATTAATGCCTCCTCATGGTGTTTTATTGTGTTATAAACTGCTATTGCTTGTGGTTCAGTAGACAAACACAATGTGTGTCTGTGCCGCCTGCCACCGGGGCTGGCTGTGGCTGTGCTGGGGAGGGACAGAGGGGGACTTGGCCACTGCCCATGGGGGCCCTGGCCACTCTAAATCAGTTAGTTTTGGAGGAGATCCTAGTCGGCTTTTTAAGAGGGTCCATTATAGGCTTGTTAATGCCTCAGCCGAGGGGGAAACACTACTAACTGCACTCAATTCCCTACGCACTCAGTCTCCTTCTCACTCACTCACACAGACACATACACCTACGAATGCACGCACCCGTTTTCTTCTCCCCCTTCGCTGTGTGTTTCTCTTGAGATGTGAGTGACTGCGTGTTGTCTCCTCTCTGTATCTAGTGTGTTTTTTCGATCACGTGACACACCCATCTCTGCCTCTGTCTCCTGTTCATGAATTTCATGGGTTTGGCCTTCACTGAAAGCAACACAATATCACAAAGTGTACTCTTCTCTTCCATTGATCCGAGCGCTGTGAGTCTGAATGTGTTATTTTGTGCGCACGTGTGCGGCTATGACCAGTGAGTGTGTGAGTGCAGTGTGTAAAATGTGTTAAACAGCTTGAGGGTTTCTTTGAAGATGTATTTTGGAGCCTAGAGGGGGATTCTGGAGTGTGTTATTGCATATTTAGGACAGTGTGCGAGGGTCTTTTGAGAGAGTATGTGTGTGTGAAATTTTAATTCACACTATAAGTGTGAAGCGGCTTAGTTCATTTATCACCGAGAGGAGATACCCAGAGAGCTGTTTCAACTCCCAGTAGGTCCTCTGTCGCACCAAGCTCTGCAGGGTCCTAACTAGCCGCAAAACTAAAAACTACAAAGTTCATCGAGAAACGATTGCTCTTTGGTAATCCCAGTTCCTGTGGGGTTTTTTTTTTCCTTTGCATTTTCTAAGTGCTTTATGTTGAATTCTGTGTTTTTCAGTGGTCACGCTTGCTTTGTTCTGCTTGAGCTATAGGCACTGATATTGCCACACCTGAGGTGCAAGCCAATGTCCTCCATCTCTGCATTCTGAACTGTTGTCAAGGAAAGGTGCCTCTCGGTCGCCCTGGAAACCATGCCTCCCAGCATGCTTTGTGTGAGTGACAGGAGGAAGGTGTGACAGAGTGAGGGCTTTGTGTGAATGGACATCCAAAGCCCTTTCTGTTTGTTAGCAGAACCCAAATGCACCACTCTTTTCTTCACACGCTTTAAGATTCTGAAAGTAATAATATTAGCAATCACAGTTCATGTCGCCGTTTCAACAATCGCTCCATCCAACATGTATGGAAAGACTTAAAGATATGCTGTAATTATGTCGCTGTTCGTTTATTGTTATACTTGTTTGCAGGGATAAGAAGTGCAAATTTTCTGTGACAATAGCTGCAACATAATTTTGCAGTGGAGGGGAACGAGCAGGATAAGTGGCTGCCATGATTGGTTACAGCAGTGGCAGTCTGTGTTCATCTCACTCCCCTCTGTGCTCGCTCATGCGAGACGCTCTGAGAGCGTGTCCTCCTTGGAGAAGACATGCGTGTCCCTGTGTCCAGAGCACGCAAGTCTGCTTTCACCTCTGAAGCGAGTGCAACACTGAAGGTAGTTTTGAATCGTATTGTTTCTCCGTGTTCCTACCTCTGTGTGTTTGCACTGTAGTTTACAGTCTGCAATAAACACATGCCTGTACACCAGTGTGTCGGTGTGCAGGAAAAGAATCAGCTCCTGCAATTCCGATCTTTTTCGTGTGCATGTGCGCGTGTCTGCACAGTGTTCAGTCTTAGAAGCCTGATAAAGTGTGAAACCAATAACTGATAAAGTATCAGACAGCGGGCAGTACTGTCCGGTGGTGAACCTGGAAATGGACCTTTTCCTGAACACCGACCAGATAAGCAAAATCAGAAATAACTGACACCAAGGAGCATCTGTCAGGTCTTACTGATATGTAGTGTAACGCTCAGCTCACTTTCAGCTTGTGTGGCTTTTTGCACAGCCTTGTTTTCTGTTTCTTGCTAAAAAAAAAAAGCCGCAACATCAAATATGCTGCAAGATAAAAGCGCCTCAATGTGCGGTAGCTTCTTGCCGACATAAGTGATGTAGACAACAGTGGCATTGCAGATAATGTAATCATTCTGCAAGTCTCTGTTGATTACATCAATACAGTTTCACCTGTATTTCTCCATCCTCCCTGTCACCAGTCACTCCAACATGCCTCGCCAGTCTCTCAGAGCTGCTGCTGATTGCACTTATCTGAAAACTTTATTGGCAAACAGGCTTCAATTTCTCAGCCTCACCAAACCGCAGTCAAGATATTTCGAAAAATACTCCATTAATCACAAATCCCCCAATCCCCACATCCATCCACACATTGTCCCACCCCATTATCATTATCACCATCTTATCACCACTTTGTCATTAGCTGTGTCTAACTGTGATGGCGCCAGTGTTGTTTTTCTTGTACTGTGTGTGTGTGTGTGCCTTCAGATATTTTCTCTCAGAAGATGGTGCTTTATTTGGTGTGATGGCGTGTCTCAGACACATATAGCACACACATTATGAAATACATTTGATGTTATTTGTTGTCGGTGCCATGGGAAGTGTAATCTTTGAGTGAAGAGATGTGCATGAATCTATCGGGGAAGTAATATCCCTGAACAGAATCTATTTTGGTCTTCCTCTGATCTTCATATTTTCTCCTCCTTTAGTTAAAGTCTTCTCATCCGACCAACCAGGATCTCTGTTCTGTCCTGTCTTTCTGACCTCCTACTTCTTTTTACCTCATATTTTCATTTTAAGTGTTATCTCACTATTAGCCTACTTTAGCTCTCCTCTCCTCTCCATCCTGCATGCCTCAGCAGCCTCTCCTTCCTGTCTGTCTGTGTTGGCATGAGCCTCCCTGGCTCTGCCCCCGCCTGCCCGCACTTTATGCTGATTGGACCAGCTGTTCCACTTAAATTCACCATGGCAACCACAACCTGTCGCCTAGCAACCCTGCTCTTCCCCCTGATTCCTGCCAGTGTTCTCCACAGGCGGACAGGGAGAGAAAAGGAGAAGAAGAGATTGAAAATTCCCTCAGATTTTTTTTTGTGTGTGTGCATGTGCATATGTGTTGGTGCGTGTTTGTGGGTGTGTGTTTGTTGTGTGTGTATTATACATGGGTATGTTTGGCCCTTGTACTGATGAGATGGTTAGATGCAGCCGGTGTTTGCATGTAGGCCAGAGGGACCTTCAGTTAACTCAGAGGGGTAGGCATAGATGTATGAGCCAAATTAAGATTTGTGTGTGTGTAGGTGTGTGTGTCTGTGTGTGCACTTGTGAGTGCAGTTTTGTCTGTCTGTGTGTGTGTGTGTGTGTGTCTCCTTGTCTCCTGTTGACTGGACATGTCCTCTCAGGCGTGATGAGAGCAAGGGTACACGCGGCCTCATGCTAAAGAATTCATGGTGCTACTGCTCTCAGAGGCCCCACTGTTAGAGTGGCCTCATGGCCCGAGCATACTAATCAGAAAGATGCTAGATAGATGGACACAGACACACACCCACCCGCACCCATCAACACCAAAATGGCCTGAGTAGGCACTCTGTTCTGACATGCTGTTATCCACCCATTTTAACTGTGGAAGATTACACAGTTACTAATAGACTTTTCCTGTTTCCCAGGAACCAATTCATGGTCAGGTAATCCCACAGCTCATCCCCAGCAGATGAACTCCTTTCCTGGGGGTAGTACCTGGAAGAGCACAAAGCTCCCCTCCGCCTCTCATAATTGGATCTCATACAATTCCAAAGTCGTCGTCTGGTTTGCTCTCACGTCACTTCTGTGTCAAAGAAACATTAGAGATCTCTAGCAGGCCAGCGGTGAGCTGCTTCTCTGTAAGACATGCAACAAGTGCTGTGTGCCGTCTGCGCAGCCCCGATGTGTATTTTTGGTGAGGACATACACATAATTAATTACGAGTTTATTTTAATGTGTGTTCAGCTGCCTCCATCATCTCTGTAGAGAATTTAGACTGGCTTGCTAATTAATCCAAGCAACTGAAACATGAGCAAACATGGATCTCACTAATCTCTATTTTCCCCCAGTCATATAACGTGCTGTCATGTTCCGGCCTGTGAAATTACTGCAGACTTTTAAGACTTCAGGGCCCTTTGCAGTATGTAGGTTTCATCTTTGACAACCATGAAAGAAATGCTGCAAAATATTCATTCGTCTTAGAGGAGACATGTTCCCATATTCACGTGGATGATTTGACGCTTTGACCAACAGGACTGACTGAACTTGTGGCAACTTTAAATAAAATGGGAAACAAACACAAACTACAAAAGCAAAAGTGGAAGGAAAGCAAAGCTGTACATCTGCATTTTCAGAACCTAAGAGCATCTCACACTATAGCTGATAACATCCCTCTGGTTTCATATACATCTTTTAGATATAGAGTACATTCACAGGAAATGTGTTGCAAAATCTGATCTCAAACTGATTTTCACATACTTGGACCAAGATTTTATGAGAGACAACTCATAGAGGCTCATATGTAGAAACAAATATAAAGATCAAAGGCATCTTTAAGTATCTTTAAGTAGACTAGAGTGGACTTCATGTGCCTCGGTTGCTGGGCCAGTGCAAACCCAGATCCTATTATCTATCATCTAAAAACACTTTCTACAGTGATGCTCTCAGTGTCTTTCCTCTTTATCCAGGTTTTGCCAGGTGAACTCAAGATATCTGCACACACTATCAAAGGACAAAAGTACTGGGTCACCTACACATTACATCTACAGGAGCTGCTCAGCCTCCGTGCCACACAGCTCCTTTTTACGTGCTGTTAATGCCAGAGGTTTGGAACACTGCAGTTGCTGATTCAGCAGAGTGTTGGCAACTTTTATGCAGTCCACAACCTCGCGCTGTAACTTCACGTGGTCTGCCACTTTGTGGTTGACTTGCTGAGCTTCCTAAACACTCCCACTTTGCAATAATTCCTCTTATCTAGAAGGGAAGAAATTCATGAACTTCTTGACTTGTTGCAGTAGTGGATTCTATTAGAGTACCACAGTAATAAGCTATTTGCAATGATCCATTCTTTTACAAATGCATGTAAAGGCAGACTGCATGGCTAGATGCTTGATTTTATACATCTGTGACAATGGGACTGAATACACCTAAATTTCAAGATAAAAGCTGTGGCTCATCCCTTTGTCCATACAGTCTAACTAAAAGTGAATGTAGAGTTACATTGGTTTTCATTTGATTTCTAAAATATTTTCTGCTTAATAGATAAGCATTTTGAGCAACCAGCAATAGTAAAAGAGAACTAGATATCATATAGTTTTACAGTTTGAATCTCATCTTAAGTCATGTTAAGGAACAGTGTGATTTTTTCCCATGTATTTTCTTTTATTTTACCAGTTTATTGACATAAAGATTTTATTCCATCTGCAACATCAGAATTTCCCTGCCATGAATTTGATGATTTATTAAAATTAAAGGCTAAATGTATAACCTTTCATCTAGCATCATCAGCAGGTCAAATTATGGTTTATTGTGTTTACAGCACTTTTTGAGCATAAAACACGAATTTGTAATAAACCTGCTTTTCAGCAGCACATTACAATACTGCTTTTGTGGGTGATTCACACAGGGCTACTGAGAGTCTTTACCAGAACAGATACATCGCTAATGGTATTAGGCACACCTGTACTTCTACACTGTGCTTTTACAGCTCTGATAAAATCATCTGGCCTTTTGTGCCATTTTGTTCAAGGCTGTTGAATGTTTTTTCTTTTTTCATTTGTTGCCATCTCTCCACTAAAAAACTATTTGAAAATGACCTGTTCTTTTAAAGGTCATCATGGATTGTTAACATGTTTTACATTTAAACAACTCTAACTCTAAAGTTTATGCCAAGAAACAAGATATTGCAAAACAATAAAAGACAGGACCGAGGCTCAAACTGGATGCTGATTGTATCCAGTACTAAAATGTTGAACTTCTGTGTGTCTTTCCTCTTTTCATTGACTTTGTGGCATTTATTCTCCTTCTAGCTCTTCTTGTCTCTCTTGCTTCTCCTCTCCAGGTCTCTCCTCCCCCTGCTTGCCTGTGAAGAAAACACTGATATGACTTGTGTCTGATCTCCAGCTTCTAATGCATGTTTTGGTTGACTGGTTTATAGATATCGCCCCGCGTTCACAGAATGTCAACACAGGCTGCCTCAGCAATTATGTATTTTTGAACTCTTTGTTTTCATCGACTTTCCCAAAAACGCTGCTGCCATGGGGTCAGAAATGTGTCAGGGTAATAGCTGACATCTTTTATAGCTAATCGCACACCAAGACACACCGGTGCATCCACAGACACACAGAGACAGACCCAATCACATACCAAGAAAACTTTCTGAATATCACCACCACTAAAAAAAAAAGACCTTGCTATAAGTGATTTGCATAAGATGTTACATGCGCCTTCCATTAAAGAATAGGACAAATGGAAACAAGCCAAGGCTCTTATGGTAATTGAAACAGGTTTCCTGAGAGGCTGCCAGTGGGCCCACCAGGATTTGAAGCAACACTTGGCCCTTCGTGTCAAAAGGGGCCCCAACAGCAATCTGTCTGATTGGAAACCCCAACTTCAAAACATGAACCACCCTTGCACACACGGAGCTGAGATCTGAAGGGTTATACCTTGACCTCCACAGCGGGCTGGTTCCCTTCAGCTCTACCAAATCCTTCCCTGCGTGCACTGTTGGGCTCGCTGTGCATTCACAATAGCAAATTTTAAAGCTCCAGAAACCCCGAAAACCCCCCACTTTTTTTTCTTTTTCTTTTTTCATCCAGTTTCTTAACATTGGTGATGTTTTCCTGCTCAAGCAAAAGTTTGGACAGTTCTGATTATTTAATCTGATGACAGTTGTATGTCACTTGTAGTCTTTGTTATGCCACACTAATATAGCCCTGACTCTTACCAGGTTATTATTATTATCTGATGGTGCAGATGTTTAATGTCGGCTTCTATGTTTTACTCTGCAAGATGCAACACAGAGCACAAATTTACAATAAAAACAAACAAACCAGAAAACCCCCAGAAAATTTAGGAGACGATTTGCAAAGACATTGGACCTTTGTGCCGACACAACTTTTACAGCAGACGAACGCGAACACGGAGATTACACAGGGATTAAATCTTGTAATCTCACATGTTGGCCTGTAATGCTGTCCAAAAAAGGAACAAGGGAGGCTTTTCTCCTGACAGTTTTGCACCCAGACACAGAGAACACACAGGAGCTCATAAATCATAAACATGTTTGACTGTACACTGCTGACATGATTTTTATTTAAAACAGAAAAAATTCATTTAAAAAAAAAGCCGACAATACCTGCAACAACAGGGAGAGTGAGAATACATGGAGCCTGACAGCATTTTGTCTCCCTGTTTTCCTTTGAGACCAAAATATATAAAACTGCAACTTTTTTTTTTCTTTCTCTATCGATCTCTTCTTTCTTCTATCCTTCTTTATCTACTGTTGACAGATCGTTGACCTTCCTCATCTTTCCTTCATTTTCTTTCTTCTAAGCAGAGATAAAGGAAAAGATGGAACTCTTGGAGGATCTGCAGTGTTTGGAGGGATTGAGGGTGATTATTTTGGGGGATGGGGAAGAGGTTGCTGGATAAAAACAGAGGTCCTGGCTTTGCTTTAAGACAGCCTTAAGTGATGCTTTGATTGCGGTGACAGTTTATCTTTATTATGAAATTCCATAATGGAAAATCGACCCTGTCCACTAAGCCTGGGACCTTATCTGCAGGAGTTTGAGCTGGGCAGAAGTCTGTGTTCACAAGAGTGGGCACATCTCTGGTTTTATTTAAGAGATTTTAAAAAAAAGGCACGCACGTTAAAATCAGGCACAACAAATCAAGCTGGACAAGAAGTGAAAAAAATTGGTTTATTACTATTAGAGAATCACCCCTGTCAATGCAATTATATACACTTCCTTATTCTCTTTGGCCTGCTGGTTATGTATGATCAACAATACTGCCTTTAAAAAAGCTATGTCACTGCAGTAAGGCCTGATGCTAAGGGGCTCTACATTCACCCAGAAGCCTGAAGGACAATAGTAGGCTGGGGACCTCACTGCCGTCTCAGCAGCCTGGTTTTCCTTTGTCTGTGTAGATTTGTGAAGCTCTAGTGACAGATGGTAGGGACATACTGCCGTATCTGTTACCTTTCCGAGTGACGTGCAACATGTACTCTTTCCTACAGACGACCACAGAGAGACGACAGCTGTCCATCCCTCGCCCCACGCCACCCTGCAAGGACGCAGTCTACGAACAGCCCAATTCAAATGTGGCAATAAAGAATTTACCATTCAAAATGCATTAATGTAACAACAGTGACAAGCTGAAACTGAGTATATTTGTGATAAATTAGAGTATTCTATTTGTAGCCACTGTTATTTTTGGTTTCTGTAGAAATCATTCTTTTGTGTTTGAGAAAAAAGTAATGCGGCACGCTTTCATATTTACATCAAATCAGTCCCCAGGGCTGCTCTGTGCTGAATAATATTCGGAAGTTGCGTAACACATGTCATCTTATTTGGAAAGTTTCTTCAGTCCTTGTCTACTCTCTTCTTCTGTAACACGGGTTACAAGTAACATTACTTCCTTCGAGTCCCTTGACAGTACCAAAAGGTATCCATAATAAGCAGGCATGATGAAAATGCGTGTGAACCACTAAGGGGTAAGCCTGATACATTTCATCCTTTTAGTGTATATGACTCACTTTAAAAACTGCCAATAAAAGTGTCTCTCCATGTATCTGTGTGAGCACTTATTTGTGTGTGTGTGTGTGTGTGTGTGTGTGTGTGTGTGTGTGTGTGTGTGTGCGTGTGTGTGTGCGTGTGTGTGTGTGTCGTCTTCTCTTGTTATATTAAAAAACGTTGTATCCATGTCAGCTGTGTTAGTTCAGAAAAGCAGTA
>VOQK01001601.1:0-12877 GCA_015052645.1 Benitochromis conjunctus
AAGAGGAGAGTAAAGTTTAATAAATTACCTGCTGGATTGCACTTTGAACCTCCTCGGTGGCTTGAGAAAAAAAAAATCAGGCTGTAAAGCGCTGTGGTTAGAAATGAAACTCACGTGGCAGTGCGTGTGTAGAAATGCACATGTATTCGTACCACTGTCTTATTATAGAAAGTCAGCATTCTCGTAACCATGATCCACCGTTTGTATGCCTGTTAGACAGTCTGAGACGAAAACTTCTCACAGCAATGTCCCACAGATTCATTCAGTTCAATGATCTGAACGAGCCTGAAGACATAACTAATAGTAAAGAAAGAGCAAACTCATAGCAACAATTTTACAAGGGCAGTTCAGCGAAACTCAACAGAACATCTTTTCTTTTATCAGTTTTCAGGAATCATTAAATAGGTCATATGTGGATTATTTAAGGCTTCTGTGGAAAGATGTGCTGCTGAGGTCTTTACTGTGCCATTTTAATACCATGAACATTATAAACAAAATCCCACCTCCCCTGGTTTGTGATAATGATACTGGGGTCATAAAACCAAAGCTCTCTGCGTGGCGAGGTAATCTTTAATAAACGTGCAGTTCTTTGGGTTTCCATTACAAAAGCGCTCAGATTCAGGTCCAGTAATGCAGACTGTGCAGAGCGTAGAGCTGGCACAATCAGTGAACCACATTAGGTGGTCTTCTAGCAGGTGTAGTCTTTACTGATGGATCACAGTTTCACTCATCTGCTTAGTCAGATCATAACCACAACAAGACCTGGAGGAAGACTCTCAGAACACACAAGGCCATCAACATTGTAACATTTTTTGTTTGTTTGTTTGGTTTAGTTTGGGGGGGGTTTAGTCTTTTTCTTTTTTAACTTTTTGTCTAAACTTGAAAATGGTTTTTGTGCAGACTTCCTTAAAAATGTGAGTTAGTTGCTCTCAGCTTGATTCGATAGGTTAAAGTCCTCATGTGTTGAGAGACTGCAAAGCCAGTTACTGTAAGGATGCAAGGAGAAAGGAGAAATATAACTGGGGTCAACCATTCAAAGCAACAGACAGTGCACGTCGGGGGGGAAGAAGAGAGTCATGGCAGGGTGGTGTGGGTGGAGACAAGGATCAGGGGCGATTTGTGACAGAAGGATAGCAGCAAGAGTGAAAGGGAAGTTTTACAAGGCGGTAGTGGAGACAAAGCCAGAGAGGCAAGGCTGAGTGTGACAGAGGAGGATGCTTGGCATTGGGTGAGATGGAGGCAGATGATCTGCTGTAGTGAACGCTAAAGGGAGCAGCCAAAAGAAGAAGAAGAAGAAGAAAGAAAACATAATTAAGTTAGTGAGTTAAGTTACATTAAGCTATTGAATTACATCCTGCACGCTGTTCCAGACTTGAAAAATCATAGCCGCATCAATCTTTTAAGCATTTGGTGAATGATGACAAGTAGTTGCAACCAACAGGTATTCAAAAAGGGTTGCCCAAAAGCTCGAGGGTGTAGCACACTCAAACTTTGCACAACCCCTTTCGATTGCAAGACAGCTGAGAGAGGCAACCAATCTCCAGACAGACATGATGTCACACAGACTGACTGCCGGGACTGGCAAAGGTTGGCAAATAATTGCTGTCTGCTTTATAAATGCAGACCTACTGGCAACACATTGAAACAGTCTGAGCCAGTCAATGAGTACAACTCATCTCAGACACGTCTCTGCATCAGTGCACTCGACTCAGCTGGTTGGCAACTGGTTAC
Organism: Benitochromis conjunctus; assembly: GCA_015052645.1. Lineage (NCBI taxonomy): Eukaryota > Metazoa > Chordata > Actinopteri > Cichliformes > Cichlidae > Benitochromis > Benitochromis conjunctus. The sequence continues at coordinate 1,732 of VOQK01001601.1, forward strand.
AGTCCAAAATAACAGCAAGTTTGCCAAGCTCCTGTGGCGATGACGTCCTTATCTGTTTCTGAATTTCTGTTTCAGATCTGAGAGGCTCTGACTACACTTTGAATGTAAGTAGTTAATGTGAATTTCTGTGTAAGTAGATGACAAAAGATTTGCAACAGACAGCAACAAATTTGTGATTTTCACTGATTTATTAAAGTTAATCATCATATTATCACAAACAGATTGCATGTAATTGCCATCTCCATTCAATCACAAACTTATAGCAGACTGACAGCAGGAAAGTTCTGTCTTATTGTCTTGTCTCTTGTCTTTATTGCTGTCTTGGCACAGCACAGTCACTGCAACTGACTGTGAGTGGTCCCCGCCTTCGAAGTAACCGTTTCAAAGGAAACAAGATCTCAAAGTCATTGCATATGGTTGCAATTATTCTGGTTGTGCTGCGATCTCCAACCAATGTTTTCTCTAGTGTGACTGTAACATAATGTGAACATATTAAAAGGTATACGGCAACCTTCCATCATGTCTGTTCATTTCTTACAAAAAAAAGGCAGTATCCCTGAAGAGTTTGAACTTTCTAGCAATGCATCATGGGAAGTCTGCAAGTTTTGCTTCTTATAACACAACTCTAATGAATTAGAATGTTACTCTAAGTAACATTTTATTTACACTTTTCTAGATCACAAAGCGCTTCACAATAAAAATGCTACAGCACCGAAACAAAAAGTTACCTGAAAGTTTAACATTTTAAAAAGTTGACTTTTTAGCTAGTTGAATAAATTGGCAAATAAAAGTGATTCATTTTAATTTAGGTAAATTAGAAAAGATGAGTTGGTCTGTTTAAATCTCTGCACCTGTGCTGCAAGTTAAAGTGAAAAGACGGGGTTCTCTGTTGCCAGCCAAAGAATTAATTGTAATGGTAAAGCTTGCTACTGAAGATATTTTAATTGTTCATAAGAAACCCGTACAAGAACATGAGAGGTGACTGTGGTGCCTGTTTTATATTTATATCTGTCATTTGCCAACATTATTTGTGTTTGAAGCCACGTGAAGTGTCCCCCACAACAAACTCAAAGCTCTATTACCAGCTGTCACTTTAGCACTTCCATAGCTATTTAATGTCCAAATCAAGTTGTCCTCTTGGCCCGTACTGGGCATTTAAAGAGCCTGAATACCAGTCATGTCTTGTCCCTGCTTCTCTTTTCCCATGAGTCGACAAAAGGAGGCAGGAAGTCTCCAAGGGGCCTGGTTAGACTTTACCCAGTGTGGCCTGATTGCTGATAGTAGCCAAGATCTGACCAGTTCTCATGTTGACTAGAAGAAAACAACAGTGGGCCACTGGACACATGAGGACTACGAATAAGACTGAGGCCACAGTGAGCTTGGGATCCGTCAGCTAAAAAAAACAACATCATTTAACAGCTTAAATCTCCTGATCTGAGGGCTGATTATCAAAATGAAACTATTCATGAAAGATGAAAGAGAGCTGCACATGCGATAAAAGGTCTAGGATTTAAAATCGATTTTAATCTACGGGGCATCGAAACCGTCAAAAGCATCACAATAACTATTAACTGTGTTCTAAACATTTTTAGGATCAAAGAAAACTGGGTGTCACCGTTCTGCTTCTTGTGCTTCACAGACTAATTATATCTGTTGCTAAGACTTCATAATGAGTTCAATTTTTTTTTAACTTTCGTCATCTGTCACTCGACAACTGCAGAACTTCCATACAGAGCAGATTACCTTTGTCTGTAGAGTGTATTTCAGTCACTACAGCAGTCCTGCACTTCACTCTGAGGAGAGCTATTTGCCTGACGTGGGAGGAAGTGCATGTGAACCCTTTAGACACTGTGGTTTACCCAGTCTTGCTCTTTCTCTGGATATGTGAGCAGTTCAAACCCCAAGCTTGTTCCACTGACTCAGCAGGAACGTCAGCTGGTTGAAACTCATTATAGCACACCAATCACCATTTATGCTAAAAGGAAAATCCTTAACTGTTACTACTGTATGAGTATTATTAGAGCAGCATTCAGACGAGAAGACTGAGAGCGGTTTTAGGTGAGCAGCGCTTAGATGCGCTCACAAATTCGTCACCGGTTTCTCCAGAGTCACATCCATTCTGGTGTCACATTAATCACGGAGACACAGGGACACTTAGTCACTCCAGACCTTGGGTCAATGAAGCATACAACACCACAGGATGAATGATGGTCAGTAATCCATCATGAGGCCATGACTGATGTGTTTATCTTAGACTGTACTGAAGACTGGAGGCAGCTTCAGAAGCAACAAACTCAGAGAGCCCTAAAACAACCGCTCTCACTTAATCCAATCGCACACACTCGCCAGAGGATGTGGGGAAACCATTTCGGAGCGTTCTAAGAATGTTTCTGCACCCTCAGGTCTGTGTTCAGAGGAAAACTCGAAACACGTGCCAGATTCCACTCAGCAGCAGCAGCAGAAAGTGAAACCGAGGGATGATTGCCGCCGCTGATGAGTACTCACCACTGTAGAAACGGATCAAACAGCTGAGGTCTGAGTTGGCGGCTTCTTGCTGCACTCGTACGGGGTCTGCATAGCCCATCGACGCCAAGTAGTCATACACCATCTGGAGCGGACGCTCAGAGGGATCCAGCCTCCTGCGGGACCGAAGGCAAGAAGATGAAGAGGTGTGACAATGATGGCAACAATTATAAAATACACCTCACAGAATCTCAGATGAAACAGATTACACAAGTTAAAGCTTCCCGCCAACGAACGCCACGATCCAATGGGTCAAACGGGGCACCAGACCAAGCTAAAAAAGCACTCCTGCCAGAGTCAGCACCACAGTTAGGATTTTGTTTCTCGCTTTAACACAAACTAAAAAAGAAAGATGCATCCTTGCAAAATCACAGTGTCATGGGTACACCATCTGCTGCAGCAATGCTTTCGGTCTGCACAAATATTTAAAAAATGAATTTCCAAGAAAAGGCATCTGGATCCACCTTTGGTATCTTTCTTATTATTAAAACATAGCCGTATCTACACTATGGCAAGTTTGTTGAAAAGGATGAAAATGGAATGAGATATTTCACTCTTAAAGCGTGTGTTTGAATTCATCTGTAAATCTCTCAGCTCTCTGTTAGTCACTGAAGCCTAACAGGATGAATACTAATAGAAGCAACCTTTCACATTAATGCCCACTGTCGAGCTGAGTGAAGGAAGCCCCGAAAGCACAATAGCAGCTGCAAATCCAGCTTTCACTTTCAATCTAAAACAAAAGCTTAGAGCTAATTTATGATCACTCACCCTCTCACTTCTGAAATCTGTTTTTTTTTCACAAACGGATCAATCTGCCAGCTCATAAAGAGCTAAATACAGATGTTTTTCAGTATCTGTCAACATGAAGACTTACAGGGGGGAAGTAATGTGATTAAAGACTAACATTTAGAGTAAATGAGACAGAAAAGTGCTTGAATTTCAAAAGATTCTTAACAACAACTAGAGCACAGTATCCATGTCTGAGAAAATGACCTTTCCTCACTCAGCCTGTAAGATTTGCAGAATCATCTTGGTTGATTTTAGACAGCTGTGACGTCAACATCTAAAAGCAGGATTTAGGCAGCTTCCAGCAGGCAGCGCGATGATGAGTGACAGTCCCCATTCACACTTCACACTGATATGCCTCATTTATTCGCAAATCTTCCAACTTTGGCCAGTGCAAGAAGCTGAAGCTATGTCAAATGGCGCCCAGCGGGTTCATCTGTCCTCGTGGAAAGTTATGCAGCCAACTATCATGATGGGTTCTTGATTTAGTGTAGACATACCCAGTATTTCATAGAAATACGAGAAGTTTACTGGGCCTCCTAAAAAAGCAATGTTACGGATACGCGTGTGTTTTTACAAACTGGTTTTTACAAGTGGTTGTGAAAAAATAAATGTCTTGTATTGCTTCATCTTTTGATATTTTACATTATAAGTTGGTATCTTTTTCATGTAAGTTTACATGGCTCCCTAAAAATCAAAAAATAATAATTTATCAAGGTTTCAGTTTTGAACTATAAACACCAGCAGCAAAAAAAAAAAAGAATGAATGGGTGAGACATACTGTATTGTACTGTTGCATAAAGCGCTTTGAGCGCTCAAGTAGCGTAGACGAGTGCAACATAAGAACCAGTCCATCTACACAATGGGCAGGTTGCAAGGCCGCCACAGACCTTACAGAGAGTGACAGAAAACCTTCTTGCTGTGTGGCAACAGTGCTAACCACTCCACCAAAGTGCTGTTTAGCTATTGCAGGGCAATATTACCAAGACTTTCCATCTGCCTTCTTCTGCTGCTAGATTAGGAAAGTTTCTACCATTTCCCTTGTCCAATAAGCCTTTCACTTAATCAAGAGTTTAACCTTAAGATAATGGCCCTGTATCACTTATCCTTCGGACTGAGGTGAGCTACTAGAGTCACCTTATCTTACATTTCTGAGTGAGCTCACTGATAAAGGAGGTCCTTGGTATGCAGCTGCTAACTCGCTGGAAATTAGCCAGTTAATATGTATGGGATCATCCCTTTGGAAATGTTCTGGAAACTCCGGGTATATCCAGAACATGTTGGAGGGATAGCATATCCCATCTGTCCTGGAAACTCTTATGGACGGAAAAGCCCCTTGCTGGGAAAAAGAACACTAGGCTGTTTTGCTTACCCTGTTTGCACTGTGACTCTGACAGACATAAGTGGTCCAAAAGGGGATGAACAACAGGATGGATGTCCTCCATCAACTCTACTGCCTCAGTAAATTCATCTTTAAAGCGAGTTTGTTCGACTGAAAATGCAAGCAGGAAAGAGCCCCACACATGCCTTCCTGTAAGCAGCACGTAACTACAAGCTCTAAAAAGAAAGTCAACAGGAAAAGCTGCATAGCTCACAGCTGCCTCGTATGCTTCGCATAATCATTTATAGAACAAATGCATCTATTATCAGTCGGAGTAACGAAGCCTTTTACACACAGTAGATTTATCCAAGAGTTCATAAAATAAGGATGAGAAATATATCATTAAAGGACTCTTTGAGGACAAACATCACTGAAGTTCACATGCACATTTTACATTCAATACATTTAACTTGTTTTTACCGTATGTGCTGTCAGTTTGTAGAATTGATTTTTTTTTATTCTTTGTGCAGTTCTCCTAAGTTGCCATTATCCTAGTTTTTGGGGGTAGGGAGTTTTTTGGAAGTTGAAGACTTTAATATTAAATTTAAATCCACTTGGTCATACTCGCTGGCACACCAGACTGCTTTACTGCTGGAGTATAAACTGAACCAGAAGAGCCCATCCACAGGCTTACCAAAAGCCTTTCATTTATTACCACTCTGCATCAGTCTCCAGTGCCTGCAGCTCTCAGTCAGCAAAGATATAAAGACATTGTTTCATATGCTACTATTGGCTAACAGCATGTGAGGTGATTACCAACCTCCAGTCATGTTTCCAGCATAATCTCTGCAGCGCATCTGTGGCACGATCTCCCAGCAGTTATTGCTTACTAACACAATCATTCACAACTCTTTGCTCTAAATGAATCTGTTGGCACGTCGCTGGTTCCCCACATTTTTATAAGATTTTGCTCTTTCTTGTTCATTTTTTTTTTTTAAATGAACAGACAGAAGCGCTCAGACAGAATGAGCCATAACTCATTCAGGCTTAAGCTGTGCAGCTGAGCTCTCGTTTTAGACTCCTTTATATCTTCACGTAGGTCTTCCAAGGGAAGCAAACAAGGAACTGAATCTTTCCTGGTCACGGACCAGTGAACCCGCTTTTCATCCTTTCACAGATCATCAATTACTATTTCGGTCTACACATGTCTTGTACAGCGATGAGAGGTGTAGAGACATGTTCCCTGAGCGTATCCTAGGTGAGGAGCTGTGGGAGTGCAGGATGATAGGGCAACCGCAGCAAGCCCTCAGTGGTGTGTTTACCTTCTTTGCATTAACTCAAGATGAGACTGTATTATACACGTTTAGCAAGCTCCCATTTCACGTGCATTATATTTGCATAACTCATTTTATGCTTTGATTTGTCTCTTATTTTGTTAACATGATTGATTGGTATTCATTTAATAAAGCTGTTGGATGCCTGATGCATGTGCTGGTCCCGTCTTGAGTAACTGATGTGGACTGAACTCTCTTTACTCTGTAGCTCTAAAAGGGAACAGGTATATTTGGAGTATTTCTACCATGCTTTAATTTATTTTGTCCTTCAGGGAATAGCTGAACGCAACTTTGTCACCATGACTCGACATGATGCAAATTTACCTGACTAGGTCTCCATGCAGTTGAATGTAAAGTGCGTGTCCGTTCCTCTGAGCACACAGCTCCTCCACCGTGGTACTGGTGGAGCAGAGCACCAACTGCAGGTCTGTCTGAGGGGTGGAGGAGGCCTGTGTGCCAGATGCAGGTGGCTGAGGGTCTACTGTTCCCCCATACAGACACACACAGCCCCGCTGGGTGTCCCCTTTCAGCCAGTCCCGCTCTCGTGATCCAAACCTGGTCTTTCTTGTCACGCAGCTTCGGCTCCCGTTTCGCTTCATGTTGCGCTGCTAACACAGAAAAACACAGAAAATGAGTTTTCTCACATGCAGATTGTAATCAAAAACATAGTATAAGGGCATCTGAGGAAACAGAGGGTGGTTCGAGATGGACTGCACACTCTCCCAGACGTGCTGGGGGTTTAATCCAGCCAAAAATCCATTTGCGCTGGTAGTTACCAGTTGGATAATCTTCATAGAAATGTTCGCTCTTCCCTAAACTAAAGTCAACCATTAAAGTTTATTCATTCGCAGTGAGGGTGGACGCTGTGACTGCATAAGAGGAACCACAGCACCATTATTTTCACTAATCGCCCGTGATGACATTAGCCGGATGTGGAGTAGCCTAATGTTACTCTTAAACAGACATCAATGAAGAATAATCCTCTCCTGAACGATAAAATATCAGTAACAGCAGTTCTTCGTGAGGCTGGAGTTTATCACGTGGGATGCATTTAGATCTAGTCAGTACAAAGAAAGATATCAAAGGTCTGGAGAGCATCCGCTCTGGTGACAAACAGGTATCATTGCTGCTGTTTTTAAATGATGTCATCTTCAGCCTCCAGCGGCTTCCATGTTCGATAAGCCTGACAGTAAAAGGCGTGATAACTGATTGTTTTGGTTGGGCTTTTGAACAGCATTTGCCACAGTTTCTCAGTATTTGGTACTGTTACTCAATAACTGATTTAATGATGGACTTCCTATTAAAATAACGGTCATTTTATCTTGATTATTCTGATTAATTAATTGGCAAATCCTCTCATTTAATGCCCAACAGAACGCTTAATTTGTTTGTTTTCTTAGACTCTTTTCTGTACAGTAACAAAGTCACATCCTATTTGAAGCCTCTATTCTCAAGGTCAAGAATAAACATCTACACTCACTACTTAAATGGATCACACCTGAAGCAGCATTGCTCCAGAGGTTAGAGAGCTAAGGCTGTCATCAGGTGAACGGTTGGTTTAAACTAAGAGGCCACGGAGAAAGTAAAGTGCAGAGGTCTTTTTTTGTCAGCAGCTGTGAAGGTGTGTCTGATGAAGCTGTGGAATCATCCCACTGGACTACAGACGTCCTGGGCACCTCCCCAGTATGGATGTGTGTCACTATGTGAATGGGAGTGAATAAGCTGTCCCGGCTCAGAAGGAAGTACCTCTACTTTATAAATAATATATATCTGAGACCTATAACTGTGAAAAGCATTCACTTACTCACCTTTCTGTATTGATGCTGACAGGCAGGTAGAAACTAATGCTCTGGTTACAGAGATCGAGGTGTTTAATACTCCCGGATTATCTATTTCACTGCATATCCTCAAATACCTCTTTTAAATATAATAAACAAGTAATGCTCACAGTCTAAACGAAATACCACAGCTAAGGTTCTCTGTATGTACGCGCGTGTCTCTGAGGCAGCTTTGGGGACTTGCGTGTCATTACTCGTCATGTCCTCCCCTAAAAATTTCTAAGAAAACTGTTCAGGAGCGGGCCTCGCTATACGAGCTATGACTGCCTGTAGTGTGTGGTCTGCTGCTGTTACCGGCTCCGGTGTATTCCTGCCTGCCTCGGATCAATTATCAATAACACGCGATATCACAGCATTTACATAACACTGCCGGGGAGTCTCCGTGGATGCACTTTGCCCTGTTCCGAGCACCTACTGCGATGTAAGCGACACCTTCACCTGACAGTTGTCGATCACTTTAAATCCCCCCCACCGGCTGCTCCCTCTGGTTATGACCTGCCTTTAGCACTCGGATCCCCGTCGCAGCGTGAGCTCCGGGACCACTGCGGCTGCCGCGACCCGCAGTCTGATTCAGCCCCGCCTGGTGGACCACCGTGTCCGGCTGCCTGTCTATGCAAGCCCCGTTATCTCCGACATCACCTCCTCTCTTGATGCCCGTTCGGACGCTGGTCGCAGCGACCTCCGCGTTATTGTCCTCGTCCTCCATCGCCATGTGTGATCCCTTTTAACGGCGGCAAAAAGCAAGCGATGTCCCGGCGCGCGACTTGTAAATTCCCACGTAGAGGTGAAAATTCATCCTGTGTCGGTGCAGCGACGCCATATCCCGACTCATCTGACTGCTGTCAGATAGGCCCCGGAGAGCTGATCAATAAACATGAAATGGGCGGGCTCAGGGTATTTATTATTCAGCAGCCAATGGGCCTTTCTGAAGTGGGATGCTTCATAATAATGATGAGGCAAGTTTTCCCACTTGATGCAGTCATAAAAAACAGGAGAGGTGTTTGCAGGGCGTGCCATTAAGCCTTAACCCTCTGCTGCACCTTTGTAATGAAAAAGACTCATTTTGCATTAGTCTGTGGATAAAAACTTGTTTTAATCTAAAAATCCCAACAAGTCATTAAGTAAAAAGGAAGAAATGTTTAAAAACATCATTTAGTGTCTCGTGATGGGTGTTTAAAAGCAGTTGTTCTAAGCTGTGACACAAACACTACGGTTTTTGCGCATGCCTTTGGGTGTGACCAGCCTGTCGCTCTGTGACTGCTGGGATAAGCTCCAGCTCCTCCGCGACCCCGAACTGGATAAGTGGAGCAGGTTGATTTGATGGATGGGTGGATTTGGGGTGACCCTTGTCACACATAGATATTGAAGTTGCCTGAATATGCACAGCAGTTTACATTGGCGTGTTTGCTGTCCTGTGAAAATCTAACACCGCTCCACGTAGCTTGTTGAACCACCTTTAGCAGCAATAACTTCAAATGATGGTTTTCTCTGTGACTCTGTGTCACATGGTTGTGGAGTAATTTTGGCCATGCTGACTGAGGTCTGTAGAGTCTGAGATGCTGGCCTTGGGTATTTTTTACAATTTCCCTGCGTCTGACTTTCCAGTGAATTTGAAGGGATACACATTCCCGGCAAGACTGTAACATCGTTAAACACCGGAATGCTCCAGATCACACCGACCAAATGCTAGCAGCCCCTGCCTGATACTTACACTCTTAATTCCTATGGAAGGAGTAACTGTACATTTAGGCAGTCTGGAGTGCTTTGAAAACTCTTTCACATGCCTAAATCTTGAGTGAAAAGTACCCTGGCAACAAGGAGAGAAAAAAACAAAATTCTCAAAACAGGAAAAAAACGAAAAAGACAAAGCTTCTCTTCAGACACGTTTATTATTATTGTTTACAGTTCAAGTCATTTCTAAAGCAAATAATGTGCTCTTCTTGTCTTACTATATGAACCTAAGAAATGATGGTTGATAAGTGACTCCCATACCTTTTTAGATTGCCATTTGACACCTTTATGATCATTTCACTTGGTTGCAATCCTTTGAAAACTGCAGTAGACTTAATTTTGGTCAGAGGGTTTGAGTAAGCAATTTACTCAAGGGGCCACAAATTCAATTCAATTCTATTTATATAGCGCCAAATCACAACAACAGTCGCCTCAAGGCGCTTTACATTGTAAGGTAGACCCTACAATAATACATACAGTGAAAAACCCAACAATCATATGACCCCAATATGAGCAAGCACTTTGGCGACAGTGAGAAGGAAAAACTCCCTTTTAACAGGAAGAAACCTCCGGCAGAACCAGGCTCAGGGAGGGGCGGCCACCTGCTGCGACCGGTTGGGGTGAAAGATTCAAGTGTTATATGCTGACTAATCTATAACTTCATTTCTGAATGTCTTACAATTTTCTTTTAGTTTTCTAGAACTCCCTCACAATGAGGCACCAATGCCAGGACCCTGAAACAGTAGAAACACATGCCTTTTGACTCTTTCTTAAATCCCCCCTCTATATAATAAAGGTCAGCTCAATTTTAGCCCAGGTCAAGTCATGGTTTTAAAATGCTGATTAAAAGCAGCTAAATAGCACTCACTGATCCACTCATATTTAGAGTCAATATTAACAACAGAGAATATTTTTAAAATCTGGGTGATTTTAATAGCAATAAACTCCTATTTTTATCCAATTCTTATCCCGGTTTTCAACATTTGATAAACAGGACATGAAACAATTAGAAATGTCCCATCCTTGGTATAAATATTAACAAATGAATAAATTAAGCCCAGCATTTCTTTTCAGTAAACGACTCTTATACACAAGATCCCAAAGCATGAAAGAAAACTACCGTAGCTCATGTAGATTTTTATTTGACTTTTTATTCGCTTGATCATTTTCTCCAACCCAAAGACAAGAATACACAGCATAAATTGAAAATATCCCATTTAATAGTTTACAACTCCTCATCTTTAGTCATCCTTTCATATTTTCAGTCTGACATTCACACTCACCTTGAAGCCACAGAACTGCGATACAGTTCAAACGAGTCAAAAGTGAACCTCATGCCTTCACCCTCCCCCAACTAATCAGATACAGTTTTGTTTTCAGTCAGGGCAGGTCAGGGATTGGGTGTGTGTGTGTACAGATTCTGTTTTCAAAATACAGCAGATGCATTTTTATTTTATTTTTATTTAATTCAACAGGGGAAGTTCATGAACGTGGTGGTAATTCAGACGCTTTCCCAAGCCCTTTGCACACTGAATTCACCCCAACAAAAAGAAAAAAACAAAACAAAACCAAAAAAAACCCAAAACAAAAAAAAAAAAAAAAGCAATAATCAA
>VOQK01001603.1:0-13836 GCA_015052645.1 Benitochromis conjunctus
TAATATTGTCATTGTTGTATGTTTAAAACTATGTACCCTTAGGTTAACTGTAAGAACAAAGAAATTCCTTTGTCCTTTAACCTTCTGCCACATGGCTGGGGGGAGGTTAAGGTTGTAAATGACCAACTGTTCAACTGTTTCATGTAGGACTTCTGGCTTTCTTTGTAGATAAGAGAGATGTTTACTTCCTAACTTTATGGTACATCTGTGTTTATCTAGGGTTAAACCATATGTGCAAGAGTTGTATGGTCATTTAGGAAGTCACAGATCTTCACAGATCTACACACACACACACACACACACACACGCACAGGGCTTTGTGACACACCATGTTTATGACTGGGAGTGGGTTACAATGTGGGTGTTACCAATCTGTGCGTCAATAAAGGTGCGTGCAGGGGGGTGGAGATGGAGATGGAGCTGGAGCTGGCTGAGACCAGGTCACAGGTCAGCTCTGAGATCCTGTCTTCCCCTTGCTAGCATTGTAAAATGATCGGTCTCTGAGTGTCTTGCTTTGTTCCCGGGGATAGCTTTCATAACTAGCGGAGGTTGGCTGCTTCATGGCGGGCCAAACCTCACAGGACACACTATTCGGTCCTCCCCTGATTTGTTTTCAGTCTTCCTTTTCCACATAAACCAACGTCTCTCAACTGTTCAAGGAAAAATGTGATAATTAAGGGTGATATTTTGTGACTATCAAGCACAGATCATTAAGTGTCAGATGCATGCGCTAGTGAAATGCTAATGTTTAAATGAGTTGCAAGTTTCTGAAGGATTAAAATGAACTGGATGGAATAAATACGACGTACATTAACATTTTCTATTAGATTGGTTCAGCATACATAACAGTTAAAAGATTGCATCATAAAATCGGTATGCATGTATGAATTGTGAAAGCCAAACCTTATTTTAAACGAGATTTAAAAGCAAGGCAGCATCAGTGTCTTTGTGGCTCGCAGTGTGCCTCTTCCTGCCTGATGCTCGGGTTGGTGTCTAATAGCTAACAATACACCGACCAGTCACAGCCCCCTTTGTGCCACCTTTATGCTAACATCTCACAGTACTAAACATACATCAGGTTAGGCCACGCTCCTTAAACGGAATGGCTCGCTAGGTAGCGGCAGGACCAGGTTTCAGTTTCTCTCATTAGTTAACCACAAGCGCAGCACATGTTGTCAGATGACTTCAGGAATCTGAGCAGCCTGAAAATGAATCACGTTTGAAGTAAAAGCATGTTTAATTAGTGCTTTAGTCTGTTTATCTTTTGGTAAATATCATCACAGTGAACAATTTTATGGCATACCAACACATACAAAATACCCTGAACAGCCTCCCCTCCTATTTCAAGCAGTGACATTTGCTGACAGTTTGTTTGGGAAAGTGTTTGCGCTTTAGGCAGGGAAACATCATCCACTGCTGGGTCATGTTTTAATTTTAGAGCCATCAAAATCCTGTCTAACAGCGCACGCACACACATAATGTACTCAGCGCTCCGGCTAACTGATGTCCAGTCAAACATACAGTACCTTTATAAGCAGCCGCTCTGCTCTCTGGACTCATGGCGTTACCCACACATGCACACAGGTATACAGGAATGCAGACATTAGATACACACAGCCTGTCAGCTATTTCTGGGACAGTCGCAAAATAATATGTTTTCGTAAGGTCAGCAGCTTGGATGCAGTTTCCAAACATGATCCCGTTCTCGGCCTCTCTAGACGCTGAAATATCTTTAAAGTTAAGTGACAGCAGGGGAAGAAGTGTAGACGGAGAGGCTGAGGCAGAGATGAAGACAGGTAGGAAAGAATCACACCTCTTTCTGACTGAAACCTCTGAAAAGGGAAACATTTGCGAGTTAGTAACAGCTTCATGTTCGTTTCAGAGAATTTTCAGGTTGACTTACTACGAATATGAGAGGTTTAATATATAATATTTGACATCTTTCATGAGAGACCTGGAAATGCAAGAGGTGAATCACACGAACCAACTGATTAGCCATGATCTGTGACCGATCAACAAGCCTGTTGTAATGTAGCTCTCTTTAGCTTGTCTGTAGCTAACTACGTGTAGCAACAGGGCATATGATACATAAATCAGCAGAAATCAGTGTAACATCTAATGCTTGTCTATGGCTTCCTCATTATTCTAATATTATCTCATTATTCCACTGTAGTAGCTGGTACTCTGCCGGGGTAGCCATCTGTCGCCATCTTGTTTTCACTCTGTAGCTCTGCCAGCGCAACTCGGTTTATATAGTGCCACCTACCTGCAGCAAAGCTAATCGTTACCTGAGCACGAAAAGGACAACACTGCTGTGTATGTGCAGCTCTGCACACAGCAGGAGACACGAGGGACAGTTGACACTGCAGCATGAAGACAAACTAATGTATACCAGCGAGCGAGCACCCAGCACAGCTGAACTCACACACACAGCGATGTCCACGGATATGAGAGGGGCGGGTAAAAACTAATAACGGCTCAGTCACACTAGTGTAAAAAACACCGCAACCTCTGTGCAGCTAGGAAAAACGGGTGGCTGCGTGGACTTATTTTGCAGTTGGTGACTGATTGCAAGGTAGGAGGTAGCTGAGCGCCTGTGCCGCTTTGCAGTTAAATCGCCGTCCTGCAACAACTACGTCACAATTTGTGGAGCAATTTCTGAATCTCTGTTTCAGACCTGCGAGGTCCTGGCTGGATGCTGAATGTAAGTAAGTAATTTGACTCTCTGGGTATGCAGACGGCAATATTGTGCAGCTACATTGCAGTTATTCACCGTATTATCACACACAGATTGCATGTAACTGCCACCATGACCCCATCCAGTCACACACTGATAGCAGACTGACTGTCTTCTTTCTTTTACACACACCAAAGCTCCAATATGACTGTGAGTGGAGACCTGGTCCCCAACTTTGACGTAACCATTTTGAAGGCACTGAGATCACAACTTCACTGCACACAGTCACAATAATGTTGGCTGCGCTGCGCTCTCCAAACACTGTTCGCCCTGCCGTGACACTTAATCCCCGCTTTAACTTCTTTTAGGGTTTTAAATGTGTGATGAAACTGACGGGGAACGGCAGGTTAATTAACAGCTGGGGCTCTTTTACTTTACCTGCTCAAAACACTAGAAACTGATTATATATGTCGTCATTTATGTTTCTTTAAAATAACGTCGATTGGAACGGGCGAGTTAGACACAACAAACATAATTGGTGAAGAAAATGGTAATCAGTGTATCGCATGCAGTAGGAACAGCAGTTCTGTAATTTACAGGTTGGACCAATTTCCAGATGTATTTTTAGCGCATTAATCACAGTAAGGTTTGAACAAGCACCAGGTCCTCGCTTTAGTTTGTAGGATCTGTCAAACACTATTGGGATTGTTACCACGCTGAAAGCCGGAAGACTGTTGGAGCGATTCCCATGAAAAAGTATCTTGCGGCCTCTTACAAACATGATGCGTACATGTAAAACTGGCGCAGTATTTACGGAGTACGACGCATGTGTGCGAGTGTAAATGGAGACAGGGTGTACTGTATGTGAGTGAGTGAGTGTCCAATTTCCCAAGGCTTTTTCAGATACCACAGCCAGACCTCAAAACTATCATCACTGTTCTCGCTTCCATCTGCCAAAGTCATCACCCACACAGACACTCTCTCACACGGGCGCGCACACACACACACACACACAAGCAGAAGAGGTGTGAAATAGCCATCCTGCAGCATTTTAACAGGGGTGGGAACCTGACTATAAACGCTGTAAACTTATGTCATTCCACTTAGCTTACCTCGCCTCGCTCTCTCTTTCTCTGACTAACGTCCTCACATGAACATTTGTTAGTCTGCTGAGGTGTCGGTAGTCAGAGGCTAGAAGGAGCTAGTAACAACTAGTCTGTGTTTTTACTGCCAAAGTTTACACTTTCATTTTTACTTTAAAAAAAGTTTTATATTTACAGATGAGGTTATGATACACTGATACCCAGCCTGCTAAAACACATTACTGCAGCGCTGTTCATCTCGGGAAAGCAATGAGAAAAAACGACACAGAATAAAGTACATTTGGATGAGTAAGACATCAGACACGAGCGGAGGGGAGGGGAGGGGAGAAGGTCCCGGGAGGGGAGAGTCTGGGGAAAAATAAAATGTTAAAATAGTGAAGGAGCGAAGAAAGAGAGGAGAATTAAAGTTTCCCAAAGAGAAAGTGGCAAATGAAAAATAAGATGCTGAAAACCGGTAGTGACTGATGATAGCTGGAGAATGTAGTTTAGCTGTGATTGTGTTTCACATTGAGGTTAACGTGTTTAAATAGCCAGCGAACAGCTGCGCCTTCGTACATGCTCCCAGCAAATTATACTTTTGCACAACTGTGGCCTTCCAGGGGCAGCAGGATATCTATCTGACTGAATCAGAAAACACATAATGAGAAATAAATGGAAATAATCTTTCAAGAATTGATGAATATACTCAGGAAGCTGCTATTGTTCTTGCTGTTGGCTAATGTTAGCAATATTTCATGCTGTCCAGGGATAGAAACAACAAAATGCAGAGCAATATAATAAAGCACGGTGCAAAGAAATAGTGTTCATACGTTTCCCTGTTTTAAATGTGGGCAAAGTTTTCTGTGTCCTGAAACAATACACTCGATTGGACCAGAAAATGAAAACAACATAGAAAACTGAAGTCTAACACTTTAGGCCACTAATAACACACAAAACAATTTTCTTAAATCTTCTGATAATTTCATGTGAAATGTTATATAAAGCTGTAGAAGTGGCCCAACAGCTCGCTGACACACAGCATCTGAGGCTCTCAAAAGGCCTCGGAGCACATGCTGAGGTAACAGCAGTTTGAAGGGGGGGCAGATCAGTTTTCAAGCCTGTACAGAGCTTGTTTTCCCGGGGGAAGGGGTAAGGTGAGTTCCTGGCTGGGGCAGAGCCCCCATGAGACACGTAGGAAGAAAGATACACAGGTTTAGTTACAGGAAGAGAAAGAAGGAACAGAGCAGTGACGTGCTCATTTTTGGACCCATTCATACAAAGGAAGGAGAAGATGCAGTACCTTGGTAAGGAGGCATACTGGCGTTCCACCTCTTCGTAGCGTGGTGTCAGACGGTGATCTGCCCCTCTGCCCGGCACCTGGCAAACAAAAGCCTTCAGTGACAAAGTCTGGATACTGTTCATGTAAAACTGGCAGCAGACTTTCCTCACATACAAATAAGTCTAAGCATGTGCAAAGCGCACTTTCTTTGCATGTGTGTGTGTGTGATACAGGGGTAATTTAGGATCAACAAAGGCTAGTTATTAGGGATTTAGAGTTTCGGTCTTCTGAGGTTTTTGGGGGGTTGGAGGGAGGTCTCCATCCGAGATTAGGTTACTTCAAAACAGGATGGAGTTGTCTAGCTCATGCACACGCACATACGGTCAAAATCACACAGAGTCGCGTCTCATCTCCATACTGGGGAAAAAAAAGAAAAAGCTTAAGTCAAGCTGCTGACAGTTCAATCTCCTACTTCCTCATCTCACTGGCGCTCGCTTTACCTCTCACATCTCATTTTTTCTTCCTCCACTTATTCCCATTCCTCTCTTTTTGCCTGTTACACACACGCACGCACGCACGCACGCACGCACACACGCACGCACACACACACACACACACACACGCTCCCTCAGAGATTATCCCAGTCTATTCTGTGGGTAGATTCCAGCTGCCGGGGTGCTCCTAAAAGAAGCTGACTAAACCCCAAAAGTCAACATACTCCACAAACACACACACACACAAGTCAGTTATTCATATCTGGTAGGGACCTCTAATTGACATAATGCTTTTCCTAGCCCCTTACTCTAACATCAAAAATGAATTCCTAAACCTAACCATAGCCCAACTGTAACCCCTGACACTAAAACCACATTTTCAGTCTCAAAAATGCCTTCAAACTTGTGGGGACCGGGATGTTGGACCCCATAAGGGTCCAACATGTTGTATAGTAAACTTCCAATTTCTGGTCCCCACAAAGATATGAACACTCTCTCTCACACTCTCTCTCTCACACACACTTGCTCTCCGTTAGCAGCCTGAATGCTGTTGTGTGAGGTAAGAAAGTGTTTAACATTAATAAGAAAGAAGTAGCTCCTCCTGTGTGTGAAATGTTGAACATGTCGTCTAAATCACCTTTACCCCTGTAAAATTCTGCCTTTGTGAATAATTCACATTTCCATTGGATAAAACTGCATAACCCATAACCATTACTGCGCCGCTGACAAGACATTACTGTACGTCATCTGCACATTTTGAAGCCATAATATTTTGTTACAGTAGGTGTACAGCCCGTTCCCACAGTGAAAGAAAGAATAAGAGGCTTTATACCAAAAAGAGCATAACAGAATGAGGGTGAATTAAATGTGTATGTCCCAAGTGATGGAGACAAAAGGCTGAAGGTTTTATAGAAAACTAGGTTCTTCTTTTCTCCTCGTGGAGCCGAGAATTAGATATTACAGACCGCAGCCTTTTCTTCTTTTTCTCTGCCTCTCTTCTTTCTGCATTCCAGGGAATGATGCCAGAAGGCATATAAAACAGATTTGCTGGCCCGGCTTTCTTTTTGAACACCTGTCTTTATAGCTTCAATATCTCAGGTAGAGAGACAGCGGGATATTAGGAGGGAATAGAGAGGTGGAGCAAAAGAATGAAAAGGCATTAGGAGGAGAAGAAAGGTGGAAAGAGAGATAGAGTGAATGAGAAGTAAATGAGTTAGAGAGTAGGTAAGTGTGATATAGAGAGGGGGAGTGATATTATGAAGCCATTGAGCGGTGGCAAGGGGGGGGGGACTGAGATGAGAGGTGAATTATAAAACAAGGAAGTGAATGGGGTGAAGATGAGGGCGACAGACTGGAGAGGTGAAAAGGACATTAAAGACACGATTTAAACAAGATGTTAAAGAGGAAACTAGAGACAGGTGAGGGTGAAACACTGCATCATCTCCTGGAGGCTGAGGTGAGAGACGAGTAAGGGAGTGGAGAAAAGGGCACAGCCATGAGTGGACGAGTGGAGATGGAAAAAGTGGACGAGGAGAGGAGAGACGACGAGAGAGGGAGAAAAGAAGACAGCTGGAAAATACAAACGTCTACAAATGTGGTATTATTACTGTTATTATTATTTTTATTGTCTATAAATCAAATGAAAACACCAGAGTGTCCATCTCCCATTGGCAGAGTGGGTACTTTCTGTGTAACTGTGCGTGTGTGTGTGTGTGAAATATTAACATCAACGTGTGAATTTGAACTGCAGAAGCTTGTATAGAGCACTTGAATGTCCTGAACATCAAACATTCGATTATTGGAGCGATGCACCAAAGAATACAGACACTTCATGGCCACAGTGTTGACTTACAAATAACCCTAATATCAAATAACCACAACAGCCCAGAGCTCCATTTACCAGGCTGTCTGCTGGGCAGAGTTAAAGTCTTGCTAACTTTATCTTTTTCAGGTCACTGAGTTGGATGTTGAGACTGCGTTTGCTGTTGGCGCCTTCTTCTTTGCTTTTTTAATACAGTTACTGTATGAATGATATGGTGTGCTGTGAGGTTAATTCTACAAATGGCCCATGTGAGAACTCTGTGCTCCACTTTTGGAGAATGAAGTTCCTTTACTTTACTTAGCTCTAATTAGCAACCCCGCGCTACAACCACATGGTGCACTCCCAGTCCAAAGCCCGGATAAAACGGGAGGGTCGTGTCTTCCAGAGTGAAATCTTTGCCAAACCAAACACGTGGATCATAAAGAATGACATGTCCATACCAGATGGGTCAGGGCCCGGGTTAACAACGACCACTTCTGGTGCTGTGGGCCAAACGAGCGCCGGAGGAAACACTGCTACTGTGGACCGAAGTCCACGGAAGAGAAAAAAGGGAGATGTGGTGGGCGCGAGTGAGAAGGAAAGGCCGGAGCTTGGAGGTGAGAGTGGATGACGAAGATGGAGCTGCCAGGCCGAAGGAAAACATCACAGAGGAGGTTCACGGATGTAGTGAAGGAGGACATGCAGAGGGTTGGAGTGACAGAGGAAGACAGACTAGGGTGGAGGCTGATGATTTGCTGTGGTGATCTCTAAAAGGGAGGAACTGAAAGAAGAAGACGATGACTAAGCTATAATTAGCATGCATGTGTGAACCAATAGTCTATGGATGCAGGCCTAGCGACCACCCGCTGCCGCGGTCTCCTGTGACATGCGTGAAAGACGCTGACTCGTTTGCAAAGAGGCGGCAACTACTCGGCAGCAAAACTGTGAAAAATGCAAAAAATAAAATAAAAAAGGAAACTTGGCCGTCGCAGTTTACTGTTCTTTTTTATTAAGCTGTTGTTCAACCTGTGACCTTTTATTACAAATTAAAAGCTTCGCCTTGAAGCTGGACCAGCACTTTTCAGGCATATATCGAAGGCGGCGTCTTCGATACAAACTACGGGCAACCGTGGCAATCACGTAGCAACTAAAGGGTGGAGGGTCACCCACCGGTCTCCAGGCCTGTGTGACTGAGAGATAAGGTGGAAAGCTACCAAAATATGCTTATAACAGACATTCTGACAATCCATTCAGCCAGAGAAAGAAGAGCCCCCAGTTAGTTTGTGAACTGAGTCACTGGAAAAGACTTAAACTGTCAGCATTAGTCTGTCTGTATGTGTAACACAGCGAATGCTAGACGTTAGTAGACAACTGCGACAAGACTGCAGGGCAGGGCAAACAGTACGACAGCTGAGGTGGCGTGGGACACACTGTACACACTGTACCCCCCCACACACACACTAATGTGCACACCCAACGTTTTCCACACACATAAACAAAACATGCACAGTCTTTCTCTTTCAGCACAGCTTCTGTGTAATGTAGTCTCTCACATGCGCGCAGCCAAACACACACCCTTCTTTCCTCTGGAGGAGCGCACACACACTTAAACACACTCCCTCTCACTCATGGAGGGCTGTGGCACACTGTAGCGCACTGGTTGGGGTAATGGTCTAGCGAAAAACCATTTCACGGCATAGCGAGCAGAGGAGAGGCAGAGAGGAGTGCACGGAAATCAAGCAGAAGAGATTGATACAGAAGGGAGAGGAAGAAGACACACACACACACACACGCACACGCACACACACACTTACGAATGCACACATTGAGAGAGAGAGAGGAGGGCTCATCTCGCTCCTTTTAACAGACCCTTCAATTTACCCATAAAACACACCACCCAATCACTCTC
Source organism: Benitochromis conjunctus (assembly GCA_015052645.1). Lineage (NCBI taxonomy): Eukaryota > Metazoa > Chordata > Actinopteri > Cichliformes > Cichlidae > Benitochromis > Benitochromis conjunctus. The sequence continues at coordinate 9,243 of VOQK01001603.1, forward strand.
AGCACTGACACACCCTCATAGACTTGTTCCTTATATCTCCTCTTTTTTCTCGTTTCTCGGCCGATCTTACACAAAGACACACACACAGTCACCAACATCCCGTCTCTTTACTCGAGCTGTCTCAAGGATTTCAGAGGGATTTAGATCGACGTGGAGTATTTGGTAGATGCATCTGCTTAAACGAGACCACTTAGTCCAAATGTGAAGTGTCTCTTTCTTCCCCCTCGTGTTATCTTCTTCTAAACTCCTTCATCACCGGCCCCATATCAGTCTTTTCACAACCACCTCCCATCCGTGCTCACCCTGTTCACACCTCATCTTTCATTAACTGTTCCCCTTAAGTGAAATGAAGTGGACCTGTGAGTACTGATAGATCCCATCCAAACTCTTAAGCTCTCTTTCCTCCTTCTACAGCCTACATCTGGCTCCTACTCTTTTTATGGTACAGCCATCATTTTTACATTTACGGCTCTTGTCTTCTAACTTGGAACCTGCTTTTGCTACAACGTATCTGTATGTGGAAAACCAGACAAGATAAAAAGCCACACGTCTTTCTTTAACTCCCAGTGTCATTTTCTCCTTCTGTAAATCAATAGACAAAGATTTTACTCCCTTTATGTCTTCTGTCCACCCCCCCACTCTGACTCCCACCCCTGCAGAAATCGAGTTGTAATCCGTATCAGTCATATTGTTCTGCTCAGCCAGCACTTTCGGCTGACTCAATTAAAACACAGCTCTGTGTGGCTCCTCTCTCTCTGTATGTGTGTGTCACAGCTGCTAAGCCTAATGCCTGTGTGTGTACACATATGTATGTTAGTCAGCTGAAGAAGAGTGTGAGACAACTGAGCAAGTGTGTTCGCGAGATAGCTAACCGCCCTGATGTGCATCATGCCATGTTAATGACGTCTCTGGTGAATTCACCCCTTAAAAATGTGTCTGAACTTAAACTCCTGTTTTCACTATACATAAACATCGCACGAGCCAGAGATTCCCACGACACTCCCCTCATGACACAAAATGGTCCATGATTACGATCTTTCTGTCTCCCATTGTTCATACTTAAGACGAGGATCCAAACATGCTCCTTATTAATTCATAAATGGCACTCATAATTATTCTGCGAGTTAGCCAAACTAGAAAAAACCCCTCTTGGCTGTTATTTAGTACATGTGCTAACCTGTGCCTGGACTAACAGCTAGTGAGATTTGCCTCACTGACTGGCTGTCCATATGGCATTTCTGGGTTTGGAGAAAATCTTTGGAAAATACCAGATACCGCATACGCTCATCTGGCAAGCCTGCAAGTCCCTGAAGTCTATGTCCAATGGGTCCAACTGTTCTACTGCAATGTCCTCATACAGCCTCATACAGACCCCAGCAGGAGCCTCTTACACCATCCACGTTGGGATCGATCATGGAGCGGCCCTTTTACCGCTGCTTTCCAACAACCAACCGCCAGCTGCCCCATCAAGAGTTCAAATATCTTGGATGGAGTTCCAGAAATATGAGCAGCACCATCAAGTCAAGTCAGCTCAATGTCCATTCGCCCGAAGTCAAAGATTTACAAAATCTCCACGGAGCTAAGTGCTGGCCAGCAACGGTGAAATGCAAACTGGCCCTCCACTCAATGGAAATACACCATTTGCAGATAAGATGCACAAATGTAATGAAAGTAATAAAGACTCCAAAAAACTGCCTTAGGCGCCGAGGATGGAGCAATACATGGAGGACATGAACGTCACCCAGAAGAAAGCGCTGATCGTTCGAAGCCGTGCAGACGGATATGCAGCCGACCCTGTGTTCACGTGGGATCAGCTGTATCAGTTTTAGCCAGACAGCAGTCTAGGACATGCCAGATTCAGCTGTAAATGATAAAACTTGTATTTTTAAGAAAACTTTGGTATCTCTTTAAGCAGGCTCAACTGTAAATGACAGGACAATATCTAATGCAATTCCCTTTCTGCTGCTTTGACCCTCAAAAAATACCGTAGCTATACAAAGCCAACAACTCTGGGCTCGCTTTTTGAATGTTTTAAGAATCCTTCCAGCTTTCAGGTGTGATGGTGTTATTTCCAGTACTACATGACTAAATATATCCATTAGTTTCTACAGAGGGAGGACACAATCACACATCATGTCCTCTGTAATTTATGCTTCAGGTTTTTAAATAGCATCCCACACAAAGACATCTTTTTAAAAAATAATCTTTGCATCAGTCTGTAATTTTTTTTCTTTTTCATTTTCTTTTGAAACTCGCATTAAATCGAGTTTGTTCCGTGCCAATCCCGGCTCCATGTAATGACCTGTGATTGCCACCCACCATCACTCAGGTAGTAAAATACGCTGTTCGCCTCTACAGACACTCGTCTTTCCTTCCTCCACCTTCTATCCACCCATGCACGCTTCCCTCTGTTCATTCATAGCTGTTCTCCATCACACCATTCCAGTTTTTTATTTATTCAGTAAATCTCCATTTGTTCATTTAATACTGTATACCATCCCTCCCTCCATCCATTTACCCATCCATTCATTCTAGAGAAAGCAGTAATTGCGGCTGCTGGCAAAAAGCCATCCGTTTTCTCAGGCTAATTACTACAGCCTCTTAACAAAGTAGCACTAAAGGAAAGAGTCGACAAGCACACTCACAAGACCATGCCTGTTCGCATTCACACACAAGTGAATGCGAACAGGCATGCACACACACAAATAAGTATTCAAATTAGGTCCTGCTGCAGTTCATCGTTCTTCTAATAAGTTGACCTCACAGGAGACAGTCACTCCACAGAGCCACAGTCAGCTGCATTAAAGCCGATCTTATTCAAACGGCACACTGTGGGAAATATTCTCTGAAGAATGAAGGAGCTTATAGCTCTCTTAACCTGGATTACTTTGGATATTAAAGAGACATTTGTGGAAATATTCTGATTTGGTTAGCACTTTAAAGAAACAAACACACATCCCAGCTGCGATCTGGGTCAAACTGCAGACCAGTGACCTGTGACTGAGACCTGAGTGCTTTTTTCTTTCGGTCTGACTCTGATGGGGACCAAACTTCATATAATGAACATCACGTTGTATTCAATTAGTCTTAAAACCAGCGACTGGGTGTTTAACAAGCAGAATTCAAATTCTGCTGAGTCACTGCTATTGATCACCACCCGCAGCAAGCCTCTTGCAGACGCACACGTTTTTGGTCACTTTGTGTTATTGGGCTGTAAAATATCGCCGGACTTTGCAGGGCGTGAGCGACAGCCGAAAGCGAGAGGGTGACAGAACAAATCTGAAAGTCTCAGACTGAACTGTAACCGAGGCGGAGGAAGATAGCGAAAGAATAAAATAATCAGGGCAAATGCGCTTATTTGTTTACAACACCAAAGACGCGGCAAGCATCTTTATTCTCAGACCTCTTCCTACTGAAATGTCAGCAATGCACTAGAATAAAGCGCTAAGAATTAAGACTGGAGCACAGTTAAATGTCACAGCGCTGTTGAGCCTCTGGTACAATTAAGACACAGAAGGTCAATTTTCCCCAAAGCTCACAGCTTAGAGTGCCTCCCGCCAATGCGGCTATTAATGCTACTTAATGCAAAGCATCCCGTTTATGTAGTGTAGGTGCGCAAAAGAGCGGCGGAGACGGCATTTGATGTGTGTGCGTGTTTGTATGCATATCAGTGCTTACTTAGACCCATCAATCACATTAAAACCTCTTCTTGTTAAATGGCATTTAAAAGTTATCAAGCTGGTGGAATCCTAGCAAACTTTCAGCAGACACAAATCAACACTTGCGCACAAGCAGGTCCGTTGTTTCAACTACGGAGGGCACAAATACAACCCTTACCAACACTGACCGGGAACTTGAGAAGAACTGGTCTTTCATAGACATGAATTATTGGATATTAGTTCTGGTACAGTTTATGATGCCGGGACCTTTTACGAGCAAACCATAAGCAGTGAGCACAGAGCCGTAGCGACTGTAATCAACCGTCTCCCCAAACAAATCAAAAACCTTACCCAGTTTATGATTTAACAATATCTCCTTTAAATTCATCTTCATGTGCACTTCTGGACCAAGCTGCTACTCTCTGGTTGCTTCATGCAGGTCTCATCCTCTGCCCTGGACATTCTCCAGTGTGTGAAAGGTGTGATGAGAGAAGATTGTGTTGGTGTAACTCATTGACTCGCTTTTTTTTTAATCGAACAACTGTTTTTCCAGAAAAGAAGACCTCAGGATGGACTACTTTTCCTGAACAGGAAATGAGTCCACGCGATGTATTTTTGTGAACAAGAGTCAGAACGCTCACACAAGAAAATGCACAAATGCACAAACATAATGACAAAAAGAAAAAAAGAAAGTGTGAAATAGGAGCTACTCTTTTTCAGTTCAACATGCAGCTATTTCTGTGAGTGTGTGTGTATATTTCATATATAATTATTTATTTTAGGAGAAGAAGCCGAGGAAAGTGAGGATGGATATAGAAGAGAGCGAGAAAAGGGAAGCAGTGTGTGTGTGTGTGTGTGTGAGAGAGAGAGAGAGAGAGAGAGAGAGAGAGAGAGAGAGAGAGAGAGAGAGAGAGAGAGAGAGAGAGAGAGAGAGA
>VOQK01001605.1:0-14719 GCA_015052645.1 Benitochromis conjunctus
AAAAAAAGTAAGTGCAAAGATTTTGTTTTGAAAGGGGCATAGAGTGCACATTAGTGTGGGTGATGAAGCAATTACAAGCCACCATTAACGCCGTGGAGCAGTCAAAGTACAGCACTTTGGAAATGAAGAACTCCAGTGGGTAGATACCCTCCATAACCGTACTGTATTGATAAAAAAAAGTTAAAGTAATAAAAAGAAACAAATAAACAAACAATGAAAAACACCCTCCACAAAACACGATTGAAAGTTAGGTTTGGGTTGGTGTCAGTCTCACCATTCAGTACAACTTCACAGATGGTGTGATAGATTCGCTTTGCCACCTTTAAACCTTCCCCGAATTCACCAAAGTGCAATATGATCCAATCAAACTGTGGCAATGCTAGCGTCTGCTGCCATCGCTACTTGACATTAACTGGTTGCTGTTGTACTGTCTAACATATCCTCCTCACGTTCAAATGCTGAATGAGATGCTTATTAAATTACAGCGAGTCCACAGTGTTATAGTTAAACACCTACTGCACATGGCTTTGTGTAGCCAAGGAGGCGTTGTTTGTTGTTGTACGGTTGCAACTGCACGCCGCTCTTTGTTGAATATACATTTGAAGATTTGGCAGTAACTTTATGTAAATTCACATTTTCTGGCTCTCTCCGGTGCAGAGATGTTCAATATCGAACGAATAGGAAGACCACATGATATAAATGATAAATGCTCAAATCAATAAATACTGAGAAAGCCTGTTACTGTATATAGCCACGCAAATGATAAAGAAATTCTACAAAAACTCTAAAACATGATAAAAGATATTGGATTGGGTCACCATTTAGGGTTTTTTTTCTGCATAAACATGATTTTTTTGAATGATGTCATAATATTGTATGTTCAACAGCTTTGAAACAACCTGATTATTGTTCCTCTCTTATAGCTGCATTGTTGGTTGCTTGACTCTTTAGCTGCTAAATGCTCAAATGTGTTCATCAGGTGGTCTCTGACTGTGTCTGTCTGCATTTTGATGTTGGATGTGGAATTTTTGAGAGTGGTGAGAGTCGACCCAAACAGTCACTTTGTGGGCTGGACAGCTCAAAAACGAGCTGAAACTCGCTCTTAACCTCGGTGTAGCATTATAAAAATTACAGGTATGTAACATGGCATGCAATCGATTGGCCGTCATGGCATTTTACATTTTGCACCCACCAAGCTTAGCTGGGCCCTCCTGCATTTGTCCTCTTGCTGGATTTTGACAGATTTTGGGGGAGACATTTCACATTATCAGACATTACACGGATCAAATGGACCCAAAGGGCCATTCTGCAAAATTTGTCCACTCATCCATGTGTCATATTCAATATCTGAGTTGTGATTCTCACAAAATAGTAGATGATGTATTTCATTTCAGTGTTAAAGCATCAGAAATTGCACTGCTCGAGCCAAAGGGGGATCACAATCGCAACCGAAAATAAGCAAGGATTTTCTACTGATGATTGTCCAGGTCGTGAATATCTATTACTTACTGCTATAATGCTTTTTCTTATGGGCAACCCAAATTATTTAAATAATATTTTAAGAAATTGCGTTGTCTTTAGATCAGTCATGGCTAAAAAGGACTGAACAAAGAGAGAACCTCGAGAGTGGATGGCACAGATGATAGCTCACAACATTAGGACTAAATAACAGTTGATCAATGTGGAGGAGGAAGGACTTTTTCTCTTAGAGTAGACTGCATCCCTAATCAATAAATTCAGTTATCGAGTTCCCTCTAATCCACTGCTGGAATAGGAATGAAAAAGGTTCCAATTGGTGGCTGCAGTATTTAACTTATAAAAGAGGAGATTTTGTTTGATCTGCTGTGAAAAATGACCCCGAGTCAGTTTATCAGTACATTTCCACATTTGGAAATATTGCCCACGCCCCCCTCCTCGGACCAGTTTTATCCACTTTGTCCACTGTGGCTTGATGGCAGGTTATTTAGAAGTCTGAAGGCAGGAATTTCTCTTCCTCTGGCAGAGCTTAGTTGCATTTCAGACATCAGGAATGGAGCAGCTCCTTTCTTTCTCCTCTCGTGGCTTGTTTGGGTGGATCTGAGCCTGATAAAATAACCAGTGTGTGCTCAGAGTCCAGTGTAAACGGCAGCATACAAGTGGGAGTAATGCAGCGCTGCTTTACAAAATCAAAAATACAACTATTCCTTAGTGCCGGCAGAATGCAAACATTTCACTAATCAATAAATCCTACTCTTCTAATAGAAAGGCAATTGTTGCAGCTATCGTACTTTATTCTGAGAATATAGTAAAATTGGAAAAATCAAAGATTCACAGCTCGAGTGTATACAGTAAGACATTAGGACGAGGATGACTCGTGCCTTGCGCCATCCTGTGGAATCAGTGCCTACTTTTCTTGTTGGCATGCTGCAAATGAATGTATGCAAGCTCCTTACACAGCAGGATACAGCAAGACCTTAGATAGCTGCGGGGATTACATTAGAATACCTTAGTACTTTTTTTGCAATCATTGCACCATAAGGTTTTCCTAATTTTATTTAGTCAGTGATGTCATCTGGAAAGAACAAACATGTATTAAAGTAATCAGACTATAGGACCACAAAAACATCTCGTATGATTTATTCTGAGTAACCTATAGTCCAAAATTATGCCTCACATAAAATATTTCTTTTTGAATTTAATCCTGCTTTCCCAACTCTCTTTGAAAACGGCTTAGTTATTCTATAAAATGTTGCAAAGCAGAAGAAAGCAGAAACTCATCCATTTTGAAACGCATGAACCAGAAAATGGGACCTTCTTCATAAAGTGGGTGATCAGAATATTTGGCAGTATTTATTTTTAATGATTTATTCATTCAACTGATAAAAACATCTAACATGTACGCCTGATATACGTTAGATGTTGACGATGTGTGGCGGGCTTGATTTTAATGGTCTGCTTGCTGATTGAACATTGTTGCTGTATGGCACTTGGTGACAGTGATAAATATTTGTAATATTTGTTGGCCTTATTTATGTATATGGAGCCTTAGCTTTGCATAAAGACTAGAAAAACACACCAGCCAGCACCTTTAAAGTTCACTGATTAACATATTGCAGGTTGTTTGTGTAATCCAGACCAAAAATCGACACTGGACTGACGAGAGTAAGGCGACGTTTTTAGACTCCAATGAGTTACTGTCACCCACAATGAAATGAAAGACAAACTGGTGATGCTACAGTTGATTTAAGTAAAGTATTCAAGAAATCAGCCAGCGAAATAGTGAACCATACACAACAGAGTAAGTAGATTTGGATATTTTTCGACTAAGCAAGGATAGCTGTATCCCTGCTGTTTTGTAGTCTTTGTGCACAGTGAGTCTCTATAGCTGCTGGGTATTATTTTTTAAAAGATTTCCTTTGATTGAAGAGATGCATCCTTTGACTGAAAACGTTTAGCAGCTCTAAACAGAAACATTTGTTCTGCGGTTGGAGGCTGGGTTAACGTTGCTTACTTGGTGGAATATCATACATATTATTAGCCAGCCTTGAAAGACTGGCTGTTGCCACCAGAGTCTACTTGGATGGATGCACGCATAGACGGCTGGCCCCCTTTAAATAAGTGATCCGAATTTAATATAATTAGGCAAGTATATATATATTCACATACACTTGGTTTAACCTGATGAAAGTAAGTCTTTAGTGAGGATAAAAATGTAAGAACTAATCATTGTTGCAGAATCCATACAGTGAGTGCTGCTCAAGGTGAAATTCGGATGCTGTTTACTCAGAAGTGAGTTGTTGTCTGACAGGTTGGTGTTGCCAGCCTCTGGGGCATCATGCTCTTGAATTATCAGCGTGACGATGGACCCATCTTAATTACCCTCAGATACAGCACTATAATCTGTCATTGTCAGGCTGATCAAGACTCTGCAAACCAAGCACTAAGACTCATTCACCCAAACCAGAAGCCTATTGATTACTTTTCATACTTGAGTCATTGCACTGCGGCGAGACATGGGAGGCAATAGAGCTAATGGAAAGGGGAAACTCAAAGTCACATTGTTTACATCTAAGATGACAGGTAAATGTATTTGAAAGGAAATATGGGCTTGATTCAGTGGCTTCCAAATAACAGTGTGGTTGTAGCTAACAAGGAAATTTAACCCCGAGCCACTAAGCCATCAGCTGCCCTGAAGCTCAGATGGCGAGGTTACCGCATGGGAGCTTTTCTACTTCAGAATCAAATCCATGTCCAACGATTGAAAATAGAATTTGCGTTGTCTGAAAAGTTCTTCAAGCTGTTTCACACAATTAGTTTGAATTCTTCTTTGTGTTCTTTGTGTGCGAATAATGATCACGTCAACAGCATCCTCAAAAATAAAGACTTTCTTATTCTGCATACCAACTGTACTGAATATACTTTATGAGTGTCGCCGCAAAACCTGATTAAATTCATGTTGCACACTCGCTTTAAACAAAAAAGATTCTGTATGTGGCGGTACAAAACAGCTTATTATGTCTAGTCACTTTTGTATTCTTGGTGAATATTCCCTAAAATAAAATGATCTTGCCCTAGCTTAAAGTTCTAGTACTAGAGGCACTTGAGTGTATATATATACCATCACCAATCAATAAAATTCAAGAGGCCTAATATGTGGCCTAAGAGAATTGCACATATATATACATCCACAGTCTGGTTCCCAGATGATAGGACCGGGCAACCTTCTTCCTCCCCTGCCAGTATTTGATAGCAGAGTGGGCAGCGGATGAAGAGTTTGCGGGGAACTCAGTCAGGGTATCACTATCCACCCACCAAAATGCACACTATGTGGTCCGAACACAAGAGCACGACTGCTGCCTGTGAGAAAGAGAGAGAGGGAGAAAGAAAGAGACACCGGGGAGTTTATTTTCCACTTGTCTTTGTCTGCAAACAGCAAATTGTTTCAGCAAACACATGATGAAATGAAATAAAGCCGAGAAGAGGTGATAAATTAGCATCTGGAAATACGCCGTTATGTTAAGCTGCCATTTAAAAATCAGACTAACAGAAAGAAATACCTTCTATCTGTTTCCTCTTGTTTTGTGACAGTGCGGGATTATAGCTGCTCTCCACATGCATGTTAATTTGAAAGAGGTGCAGAGGTGTTGGTGTCGGCTATATGTGGGAAAATATGAAACTATATCAGCCCAGTGAAATGTAATAATAATGCATTAATGGAAAAACAAGTTAAATATGTCTGTTATTGGCAAGCTGTTGGCACTATTCTACTAGATGAGGGACCTATGTTGGATATCATGCTGCTGTGTTTCTCTCTCCGTAGTTCCCCCACCTCTGCAGTGGCTGTCAAAGGAAGATAAAATATCAAAGTAGTTAACTGAAAAATGAATTAAAAACAACAGTCCACTCTTTATAGCTGATCGTTTTCAGAGAAATTTTTGTTTTTTTGTTTTTTGCCAATACTGACCTATGACTCATTTAAGCTTAAAAAAAAAGGCACCCAACTAAAAGGATGGACCAGTGTTGTGTCTGCACATGACAGACAACTTATCAAAGTCTCATTTTTAAATTGTATCTTTAAGCCCTTCTTCCTAGCAGCCTGTCACAAAAACACTCACTTCTACCCGTTTCTTTAGTCGAATCTATGAAAAATGTCAAGGATAACACAGTTTGACAGGCAGAAAATAGTATTTTTGCAACAACAAGTTGATTCCTAAAGAGCTATTAACCGAAAACTTGCCATATGTCGACATGGTGTGCGGTGTGTTCTTTAAAAAAAATTGGGACAAACTGGACGAGTAGAGGACTAGAAAAGAAGTGTCAGGCCTAAAAAAAAAAACTATCTACAGCAGACGAGCAGTATCTCAAAGTCATGTCCTTGAGAAATAGGAAAAAGTCCAGCAAAGATCTGTCTCTCCATAAGACGGGTCTTAGTGATGAATACAAATTTGAATGCTTTGGTTAAAAACTTCAGTATATACACGGGAGGTCAGGAGAGAGGTACACCAGTCAGTGTCTACAGTCACCTGTAAAACACGATGAAGGGTCTGTCATGGTTTGGGGCTTCATTTCAGCTGGAGATGTTGAGGATCTTGTCAAAATTGATAAAAGTATTATTATCTTTTGGACTCTTCTATTCTGTTGTCAGATTTTGTATATATACACTGCTTATTGTGCTTTAAAGGACTAAACAAACTGACTAACGTGTTAAAGCCAAAGCCTCCAAAACATTTTAAGAAATTTCATTCCATTAATTTAGATTTCAATTTATTTATTTGACTTTATTTAAAATGCATTTTGTAATCTTCTAATGATTATCTAGTTTATGATTTTTATTTCATTCAGAATGTGGCTGTGTATATATATATGTATATATATATTTTTTTTGTTGTTGTTGTTGTTGTTGCTGTGTTCTGTTTTCCCAGTGGGGTCTACACAGTCTTGAGACTCCCTTAATGAGCTGTGGGCCTTAATGGAGCCAGGATGCATGTTTTTGCTTTATCATTATGTGTTGATGTTTGTTTTGTTCTTGTGTTAGTGCTTCAAAACCCTCTGTAACTTTCCTATTAAAAGTGCAACTTATATTGCACAAAATAGTTTTACAGCTTAAAAAAAAAAGGAACATGGATCTAAGCAGCATACCTTCATTAATGCTATTCATTTGTCAAGATAAGCCGATTCCACATGTCAGATTTTCACTCAAGTTAATTCTTTCATCTCTACTTTATTCTTTGTTCCACCAGTGTACAAATTCTGGCAAAAATGGAAGAGCTGTTATATTTGCATATATAAATATACGCAAAGTGCACAGTCTTAATGCTTTGAATTTGCGATGAAGTTTTTTCTTTGGGGGGGGGGTCTATTTGTGGGAGGGCACACCCACTGAATGTTTCCCTTTTCCATTACTAACAAGCAGAACTTTAATTTATTCAAATCCACAACAAATGACCCAACTTCCTATCCATGCTTGCCACTTATTGTTGTAAAGTTATCGCTTAACTCTTTACTCCTTGAACGCCTGTAGGAATAACCCTTGGAGGTCTTTTCTGGACTCAGCGGTTTCTGTCATGTTATAGAACAAAATGACTGGGAGTGCATCAGAAGTTAGTGCGGGTGGTCTCTGCCTATGCAGCTACACTGGGAAAAACCCAGAAACTATTCTAATGGTTGTCAAACCACATCTTTATTGGTATATGCTGAGGTTTCAAAACATTAAGGATACAGCGGAGGTCGTTAGGTGTCGTTTTGATGGGGGAAAGACGTCAATCGTGTATTCCCTTTATTCTAAAGGTAGCCTTGTTGCTGTAATGTTTGCCTTTATATGTTTCAGTATGCACTACATAGTGTTCATTTTACGTATTTTATATGCCACTCGATAAAAACAGATAAGAAGATGTATACACAACGGGACAGCTCAAAGTCAGAATAGCAAAGTGGCACCTATTCATGCTTTTTAGTGACAGTCCTTGATCAAGGACCTTTGTCTTTGTGGATGGCTTTGTAGCTTACAACCACAACTCCATACTTTAGCAAGGTGATGAAACAACAAAGTCTGCTTCTCACTTCGATAATATTTGATTTTCATGTTCTTTTGTGTAATCAGGTCTCATTTAGTTTTGAAACACTGTGAATTTAATTGGTCATTGTGAAATTTATGCCCTCTCTAAACCCGTTTCAATTGGTTTTCCATTCTTCAGAGAAGGAGAAGACATGCTAGTACTCATTAGTGGGGAGCTACTGTTTACAAAAAGGTTCAACACCTCTCTTGCGCTTAATTTGCCTTCATTTTTAAGTGCATTAATGATCTGGTTTTTGGACAAGGCAGTAACTAGTAAAATCTGTGGACATTGTAGCACACTGTGTGAACCTGTGTGAGCAGAAACTGAAGTTCAGCCTGTCCGTCAACCTTGTAAGGATTTTTTTCCCCTTGTAAACATCGGCTTTGCTCCCTCTCTTGTGAGAGCTACGTATCAGTCATTTCAATGGTTATTCGGTAGCTGTGTGCACTGTACGGAAATGCTTTGTCCTTCCTTCCTGTGAACTCTGGGCTCTGTTTTCATCCGGGTGCGTGCCACAAAAGTTTGCTATCTTATTTTCTGATGGCACAGGGGTTCACAGGATCATTATTTGTGAGCCGTAAACAGAATCATTACGGGAATTGTCACTTTGTGCTGCCACAAACACTTCCATTCCCAGTTTGGCATTGGTGACTTAGCTGCTTGTAGACAGAACTAAATCTAACTAAATGTTCCTTAACAATAAATCAAGTGAGAAATGGAAATACAAACTACAAAAATTAAACAGCATTTTTGTTGTTCATTATTATTATGTCAAATTGCATATTTAGCTCATGTTGAAAATTCAGGATTTTAACATCGCCTGTGGCAGTTTATTTTGCTAGCTGCATTTTTTTTCACTTGCGCATCCTTACATGATAAATTTCCTCTTGGGAGAACCTCCTCTGAACTCTGTGGCATTGGCAAATTGTACATCACCATGGGGAGAGGAATGCTTTTAAAGAGATGAGAGGAGCTCATGTGATTGACCCAGATTGTTATCAGCTGCTAACACGCTCACTGATAATGCATGATAATAGCTTATGTCTAATTGTTTTTCTGTGCGCTAGCCTGCCCATTTCAGAAAAGCAACAAGAAAAATGACACTGATCTCAAAATTTCTGAGCTGAAATCACTAAAACTGTTTACAATTTGAGAGAAAATTGTGTGTTCATGTCAGACTCGGCTCATGAAAGAAGCTGTTTAATAAATATGTTTTCATCAGCATTCAGAAACCCATAATAAAAGTAGTGTTTACAGGTACACTAGACCAGGAGTGCAAAATTAATTTTCCCAAGGGACTACACGATAAACTGGGACTGTTGTGGAGGGCCACACCAACAAGCTTATAAAACGATAAAATTAATAATGATCAGAACGGAAGTTAGGTTATTGGTGCAGTTCTCCACAGTAGTCCCAGTTTGTCCCGTGACCCCTTAGGAAAATTAATTATCCACGCCTGCACTAGACCGTCCTCCATTGTTCTGCTGTCCCTTGAAAAGACGGTAATTTCTCGCAACCAGTAGCCTACTGTTAGCAAGGTTAGCTAGCTAGCTGTAACTTAGCTCTGCATTAGGTGGTGATGATTGGCACAGTACCTTCAAAGCATGAAAAATAGGAAGTATACTTTTAAACCTGTGCACGGAAATTATTCCATTAAAAATAGAATTCAGCTCGTGTATCAAGCTTTACACGCAGTATAAATCATTTGAAGTTTTGCAGACACACACCCGCCAACCATGTGATGTCAACTTGTCCGTAACTTTCTACAGTTATAGTGACAATGTACAGTCAAGTGATAACGCAGCAGTCCTACAGGTCTGGAGGGTTTGTTCCCTGTCCCTTTGGTGAGTGCTTACTGGAGGTTGTTGGTAGTCGCTGGGAAATTGATTGCTGAAGCCCCAGTCACACAGAACTTTGTACCAGGCAATGACCCTTTGCTAATCCCTGGCCATTTGGGAAAAATGTATGTTTTCCAAACCTTCTTGCAATTGATTGCCGCAGTCACTCGTACTTTAGGTGGAACATGCTGTCTTGTCTACAGACATTTAGCAGGTACTCTCCGAGGGGTAGCAAAACTGTTAAAAGTGTGACACAAACTAGAAATGGAGACCATTCGCCTTAAGAGTAAAAGTTTGAAACATGTTATTTGCAGTGCTGAAGCGCATCTATTATCTTGAAAGGGAATATTCTTCAGTTCTACTTTGCGCTGCTTTTTTTTTCAAGTTTTATAGGCCCTTGGCTAATAGTTAGCAAATGTTTGCACATAAGTTGGTGTCTTGCCTGCAAAGATCAGTTGATTGTGGCAGTTTGCTAGTGACCTAAGAATTCATAAGGAAGTTTATTGTGCATCACCTTCTTTGTGGATAACTGTCCAATCAATCAGGACTCCATATTTTTTCACATACAACCTCTGGGTGTATCATGTCCGATATGACGGAAGACTCCTGAGCAATGTGCATGTGAAACCACATGAGACATATTTATTTATTAAACTACTTCCACTTGATATACAATTTAGCTATTTGCCCAGCAGTTTCTTTGGCAAATATGTATTATAGTTTTAAAGTTTAATTTAATTTTCATAACATGTAAAATTGCAAAATGAATTACTTCTCAGGTTTTACTTTTTAAATTGAAATATCAACAGAATGCATCTCAGACAAGAATATGAACAAAATATGAACCAAATATTTTTTACAGCCTCTTTCTGTGGTCAAAACTTACCAAATGAAAAGTTTTGTGTTGTCAGAGCAAGTCAAACTTAGCTCTGTATAGAAAACCACTAAGGAAGGCAGGGTTGCTCCAGTCTAAAAACAGATATCAATAAATGTAAACAGTACTGGCCTAGGGATGTCATTAAAAAGAATAGCATGTCTAGACCTCATAAAGCGAAAACATATTGTTATTTCGAAGCAGCAGGAGTTATTGCCTGTGAGCACTAAGATGACATCCATCAATTTAGGGTTTTATTGGAAAATGTAGATAGGCTGCTTGGGAGATGTAAATGATTTACTTAGCATAAAGTTTTGCTTGAACAGGCAGGGAGATAGTGTAGTTAGTGAGGGCAGGGAAGTATGCGTGTGACAAAAGCGGTATTGAAGCAAAAGCTGATTTCCCCAACCCTGAGAGAATCACGATCTGTGCATGAATAAATAGGCTGGACCTGAACAACATGGATTATTCTGGTTCAAATATCAGTAGACTTAAGGGTTGTCAAATGGCATACATGTGTAATAGGATTGTTGTACATGATTTCATTTTGTCACTTGTACCCAAATGTCATATCTTCTAAGGTTTATGCTGATTGTTTCTCACTGTTTGCGCAAATGAGTTTTTCTTTCCTTCTGCCTTTTTATATCGTACGTTCAGGCCAATTTAACAGAACCTCTTCACATTTAAAACTCTTTCCTTTGAATTTCTAATGATGTGATGGCAAATGAAAACCCTTCCTGTAATGAAGACAGTTTATACAATAGATGTCAGAGCACAGGCAAATCACTATTAACTTCATTACTGCCTGTCAGTGGAACACGCCAATGTGTGGTGTGACAACAACCTGAATAAATTTAATTAACATAGGAAAAAAAAAAAAGAAAAGATTTTCGATTCGTCACATAAAAGTTTGTAAAATTCTACGTTTTCAAAATGCTAGAGCTTCAAAGTCAGAGCATTTGCATTCAGTTGTGTATCACTTTGACATGTTGGCCTCATCTTTCAGTAAATCTCAAATCTACATTTATTCAAATGTGTTCAGCGCGGTGAAGGTTGACACTGCATAATCCATCAAAATGTTCCATTTGAGGAGAGGGGCTGGAATTATTTGAATCATCAGAAAGCAGCCTTGCTTGAGGTGAAGCAGCAGATATTAGGGTAGAGAGAGCTGAAATTTTTAACCCCTCGGAACAACAGCTTTTAAATCCTATTTAGATAAAGGACATGAAAGCATTCCTTTTTCTCAAATCATGTCTCTCTCTTTTGTAATGCTACTTGATGAAAATGCATGAAAATGTGGTGACACAGGCCTAGAGATTGCTTGGTGATTTCCTGGCAGCAGTGTTGAGGCAAGATGGCTACCTATGCATTATGAAACTGGATTATAATATTACTTATTTTCTAGAATATTCTTGCTGTCAGTACAACGCTTTTGTAAAACCGAAAGAAGAAAGAGTCTACTACCTGGATCTGAGAAGCCAACATCTCCTGTTTTCCAAGTTTCTCAGCAGTGGATATATCAAGGTACCTTTAAAAACATCTATGGCAGTGTTTCCCGACCTTTTGGAGCCACGCACATATTTGACATTAGAAAAATCACACAGCACACCACCAAACAAAAATGTCACAATAAGCATATTGATCATTTTTCCCCGTGCACCAGGCATAGCAGAATTGGTTTGTCCCCAGTATACCTTTTTTGCTTTCTTCTAACCACTACTCATGCTAGGGCCTTCACCTGGGTCGGAATTTTCTCCAGGACACAGGTCAGATTGACTACGTATGTAATTTCTTCTTTGTCTTCTTCTGTTTTCCTGGCAGTTGGCAACCCATTTAATTAGAGCAGGTAGTTGTACTGCCCTCTAGTGGAAGAGAATGTAATTGTTCTGCCCGTTACTCACGCCGATTGCTTAGAGTACTAATCAGGTGTAATCAGATAATCTTCCATGGCACACCTGATCACTTCTCACGGCACATCTTTGTGCCACAGCACAGAGGTTGGGAAACACTGCTTTAGTGATACAAGAATTCTGTAACAGACGTGAGTACATCTACATACAAGTGGAAGAATAGCTCATTTTCGTAGAACGTAAACCATGCTAAAATGTAAACAAATAGAGGCAATATACCTCATCACCCTAAAGCATTATGAGAACTAGTCACTTAGTTTTGTGTGAGGAAGGAAAGAGTGTCAGGCAACAACTCCTGAGGTGCACAAGCACATAGTAATTACACAGTAAAGTCACACTCACAGTTGTCAGAGAAGAAGAGTTTGTAAGTTAGTCATGTGAAAGGTTTAACAGGAATACACAGTCCTGGAAGTGTCCATAGAAGAAGCTTTCTTCTAACAACCTTTACAAACAAACACTACTTTTTCAGCCTATTTCTAATTATATTCTCATGATCTTTAACATGTGCCATGCTAACTAGGGCCTGCAGAGCTTGAGATGTAGCTCTTGGGTTATTTATTTTTTTTCCTGATGGTCTGAGCTCAGGTGAACTTGCAGAGACATCCACCTCTTTGAAGATTGTGGTATTGTGTTAACGCACACCTGACCACCAACCTGACAAAACGTCTGCTTTTATAGAGGTGGTCACACTTGCTGATGATCAGTTAATCAAGTGTCCTTGACAACCAGCACCTGGCTGCTATTTCCCTGTTAATTCCCATTGAATCAGTAGAGTGTACCTTGTTTTGGACAGGACTGAACAGAGTTCTGCAAAAAGTCTTTCTTTCTTGTGAGTCATCTGGCATTTAAATTGTGAAGTTGTAATCCTGTAGTTCAAGAGCACATTTCTTTTTGTGGCCTTCTGTCTTTGCATTAGTAATCTTAAAAATACAACTTCAAAATTCTTACTTAAGGGTTGTGATTTTAGTCTCAAATGCATGGACCAGGTTCTTGGCCTCTTCCTTCCATCGCTGTGTACTTTTCTGCTGAGCTGTAAGAAGGCGAGTGAGATCAGCGCTAGAACTTCGACTGCTTTCCTCCAGCTCCCTCACTCGTGCATCCAGTTCTTGCTCCTTTAAGCTGTACTCTTGCTCCATCTTAGAAACCTGACGGAATAAGGTTATAAAGTTTAAAATTCTTTTTAAATGGACAAATAAATGATGTAATGGTACATTATGGTACAGGGTTGCAATTTGCAAGTTGCTATTGGTATTGTTAGAATACATTATGGGAACTCCAACACCCATAGGAAGCCCAAATTTGGATTATTCTTTGTCGATTCCCATCCTTCTAATTTACCTGTTGCTTGGCCTTGTTCTGGACCAGCAGGGTGGCTTTCCGCAACTCATCCATCTCCTTGCGGAGCTGAAAGTTCTCCTGCTGCAGTTGCAGCCGCTCCTCGCTGACATCGATGCAGTCATTGCGGGCTGAAGCCAGAGAGCTCCGCAGGCGTCGCACTTCTTCCTGGCAGCGTGACAGCTCCTCGCTATACCTACGGGTAAATGATTGGAAGAAATAATGAGCAAAGTAAAAGCAGAGCACTAAACCAGATGCGCAGAATACTTACAGATCAAAAAACGAAGAGTAAACCTATAGTGCACTTACTCCATCTCCATCCTTTTAAGTTTGTTCTGCGTGCTTTGCAGAGTGAGACTTATGTCTTCTTTCTGCCGCTCAGCATCTAGACACCTCTGATGAAGGGCATCGATCTTCCTGAACTCTGGCTCTGCCCTGCCCTCCTTATATACCTGACACGAAACACTGCAGACTATTAAAACGATCAGCAGTGCCTCAGCACATTCACAAAACCACATAATCAAACATTATCAAAACACTGGAACAAGTTTTTGCAGTGTCTTTCTTGCTTTTCCCCCTGATAAATTCAGATACCTTCTCCAGTTCCTCCTCCACAGCTTTTCTCTCTCGCAGGGCCCTTTCAATCTGAGACTCTTTATCTGAACACTCCTAGACAGAGTCGGAAAGAAGAGGAGACAGGAAAAAAATGTTGGTAGGAGACAGAAATGAGTGGACAGGTAGACACTATAAAAGGATTTAGGGTGATTTTGAAATGAGTTTGCCCTCTTAGCTGGACAATTTCTCACCAGCTGCAGCGCAGAGAGCTCCTCTGCCATACGGTGGATTTGAACATTGCACTGTTTGCGAACATTTTCCACCTGTTAAAAGATAAAAGCCACAAAGCTCAAATATGGGGAGTTTAGCGCCTTTGCCTTTCCTTCCCCTTAGACTGACTTTTAATGGTCACAAAAAGGCTTAACTTCTGAACTTAACCATCTGAGTTAACTGCAGATATAAGTAAAGAAAAGCAGTCTGTGTTTAGACTTTTGCTTTGACTACCCTATTTTAACTTTTCCATAGCATATTCGGTAACTGAAGGACGAAGCAATGTATAAACAAGAAATTCATATAAATTACCACACTGAAATCAAACTAGAGTAAAATGCAGAAGTTTGAACCCATAAAAAGTCAAGATGAAAATAAACACCAAGCAGCAACACAGCGATG
>VOQK01001605.1:23232-34718 GCA_015052645.1 Benitochromis conjunctus
GACATATCAACTGGACATTTATGCAGACCTGTTTAGACAGCTGGACCTGTTCTTGGAGATTTTTGATGATGGCATCTTCTTCCAATGTGCTGCCCTCTACTCCTGAAGCTGTGGGCAGGGCATGAAGCTGCTTCTCAACAGACTCTCTCAGCTCTGCATGAAGCCTGGAAAAAGTATTGAGACTTAAGATGTTATGTCACAAAAAAAAAAAAATACATTAACAGCATACATAGTGTTAAGTGCTAAATAAAATAGAACAACCTTAATTAGGTTAATTATTTAGCTGCAATGCAAATGGTCAAGATGCCAGAATTTTAATCAAAGCTCTAATTACGAGACAAATGAGCCCACTAATTACAGCAACCTGATTTGTAGCAGGTCACAGAAAAACAATCAGCCACTGAATGTAAAATAATTCAAGTAACAAATTCATACACAATACTGAATAATGCCATCTCTTATGACAGGTTTAACTTATTGACAACAATGTACATTTGTCATGTTCTGTTGCGCAACCAACTTCTTTATATATTAACATTAGTGGATTTTGATTTTTTACCTTTCATTTTCCTTGACAACCCTCTCCAACTTCACTTTGACATCTGTCATCTGTGCCTGTACGTGAACACCGAGAGTCATTGATTACATCCCGACATATTTAATGCATCAGATGACCAAGAAATCTCAGGATTAACATATTTATTTCCCAGCTACCTCTATAAAAGTCTTTGACTTCTGAATTATCAGTTTAATAGATTTCAAGGCCTTAAATCTATAAATCACATCACTTCCTCGAGCACCCACCACCACATGCCTGTTATATTTGTTATATTCGTGTATTCGAACATTTCAGATGAAAGATGTTTTATTATTTCAGTATGTTGTTTTGTTGATTTACCTGATATCTCTGCAGCTGTTCAGTCATTTCTTCCATGTGCCGATCATACTCAGCTATCAGAGGAGCCATTATACTGCAACACAGACAAATGATGTTGTCAGTAGTGGGGGAAAACATGTTTTTTCTCAGTTTTATTTGTGTTCACCATAACTCTGTCTTGCTGAACCTCTAGTGAATGCTGTGTGTCTCTAACGTGTCTACAAAGTGGTATGAAACTGATGAACTGACCCTCTGTCTGAGATCCAGGGCACAGGAGACTCAGTGCGTCTTTCCTCCTCAACCTACCAAAGAGAAGGCATGTAAGATCTGAGGTCTAGCAGTAGTTAATTATACCAAAAACGTACTTTCCTTAGTTAAAAAAACAGTCACAATTTTATTTTTATTGAAGATGCTAATTACCTGATTAATTTTTGACAAGCTAAACTAGCATAAGTTTTTAAGTTTAAGATGACCCTACTGGAAACTCTGTACACACGACTGTGTCATCACCCACCCAGACAGTGCAGTCACTAAGTTCGTAGATAATACCACCTCGGTGGGGCTCATCTCTGGGGGTGACGAGACAACATACAGAGGTGAGGTTCAGAGGCTGTCGGATCGGTGTACGGACAACAACTTGGACCTCAATACCACCAAGACAAAAGAGCTGGTAGTCGACTTTAGAAGGAAGAAGACTGTGCTGCAGCACATCAGCATCAACGGGGAGTGAGTGGAAAGGGTATCCAGCTTCAAGTTCCTGGGTGTGCACATAGACACAGACCTCCAATGGAGCTCAAACACCTCTGCGGTTATAAAGAAGGACCAACAGCGTTTCCATTTTCTGAGAATCCTCAGAAAAATGGACCTGAAGTGGGAGCTGCTTGTCTTCTATGTTGGTCCATTGATATTGTGCTGACCTACTGCATCTTGGTATGGTTCTCCAGCTGCACCATGGCACACAAAAAGGCACTTCAAGGGATCATTAATATGGCCCAAAAAATCATGGGACATCCTCTTCCCTTCCTGAAGGGCCTGTACAGCACTCGCTGTCTCAAGAGGGCACACAGCATCCTACGGGATTGCAGACACCCAGAACACCGGTTGTTGAAGCTGCCACCATCTGGCAGGAGATTCAGGCTGCTGAAAAAACAGACTCAAGGACAGCTTTTACAACAGGGCAATAGCCCTAAACAATGCTAATAGCGGACCTGATTGGCTACCTCCCTGGACTTTTTTGGGGGGAAATAATGTGCAATAAACATTCATTCTTTAATTTATTAAGTCATACCATTTTTGCACTTTAAAAAAAAATCCACTTTAAAGTCTACTGTGTTGTGTTGTATTGTATTTTGTTGTGTTTAGTTGTGCTTAGTGCCAAAGTGGGACAGTTTCCAATTTCGTTGTACTAGTGTATGTGTAAGTATGACTGTGCAATGACAATAAAGAGTTATCTTATCTTATTTTATCTTTGTACCTGAGAAGATGTGGACAGAGCACGGTGCCCATATTGATACTGGTTGAGAGCAGAATTTAACCTGCGGACTGAAAAGACACACAAACGAGGACACTTACTACAGAAAAGCATAGCTGTTCCAGTCATTATCATAAGCAGAAGACTGTGAACATCGCGGAAAAGGCACGACATATGATGGATTGATTTTTATACAGGGACCACCTATGGCTTAAAAAAAAGACATTAACATAAATGGTGGCGAAAACTGATGGACTCGAGGGCATGACAGAAAATTATGCATGTAGTCTCCAGGTTTCGTCTCACCTTGATCACGCAAGAACTCCAGCTCTGCCTCCATGCTTACAGTTTCGTCTAAAGAGAAGCAAAACAATTTGCATTGGGCAAGTTAAAAACGACCATTCCTAAAAGGTGATTCTGTTCATCTGGACATAGCGTTTTTCAGTAAGAGAAACGTTTCGTCACTCATCCAAGTAACTTCTTCAGTGGTGGTTAAAAACGACCACCACCCCCAAAACTAAAGATGAACACTTAAAGCCTGTCAAACCTGGCACCACTAATTCAGGTCGGGTTTTTTTTTTTTTCACGGTAACGTCCCGGAACACGAAGCGAAAACTGTCTTTTAAGAATGTATTGATTCAGGTAAAGATGACACAGAGCCGCTGGAAACGTTCACTACAAACTAGCTAGCTACCTGTAGTAAATTGGTGCCGCTCGCGTTAGCTAAAGCAGCTAATCAATCTCGGCTGAGCTCATCAAAACAACTCAGCGTTTTGATCTCTTTAACTAAACACCAAACACATTTTTCGAGACAGGATGCGCTTAAAAATACGCAAATGTATCACATTAGCCCTTTAGTTAAAAATTTAAATTCATAATAGAGGTTTTTACTTCTATTGTCGTTTCCGCCTCTTGTTTTGAAGTAAACAAACGGGGACCAATGGGAAAGAAGCTGTGCAACCGTAAATTCGTTCCGTCTCGTACAATAAACGAGAAAGGATGTTCCTTTAAAAAAAAAAATCAGGAAGCAGATGAAGAATACATTTGGAAGTCAATAATGCCAACTCTGCATATATAACAGTTTGGTTTCGGTTATTTTTTGAGTTATGATATATCACGTCATCACGTGAAAATCGATTATGGTTTCTAGTTCGTCAGAATGTGTCAAAAAAAGTGGTTTAAAAATGGATGGATAGAGATTTACATACATATGTAACTAGATATTGGATGAAAGCGTAAACAGCGTGGAGTTGGAGAATATCGTCCTCTGCTTATCGTTTTAATCACAGATCTTATCAAGTAAGTGTAATCGTCCGACGTTTGCTTTATCAGGAAGATGGTTTTACTGTCTTGTTACTGATAACATAATTCTGTTTGACATTAACACAATTTGATAACAAACTGCTTAAAGCGCGAAACGCAGAGTATTTAAAGAAATTACGCGCTCACTTGGAGCACTCTTGTCCTGTAGCCAGTGAAAATAAAACTTTTGACAACATGGGGGTGACTCGTGCCCTGCAGTTTATAACGCTTATCCACATTCTGCTATGCTGTGAATCTCTGTAAGTTTTGTAGCTTCTTTGTTCCCCGTGTCACTGCTCACAGGGAGATTTTAAGACTGAGTGATTTTCTTTCTTTTAGTCCTCGCACGCAAATGCAGGTTGACATCGAACACACTTGGGACAGCAACCGTGTGAATCATGACCCCATCAAAATCACCTTCTCTCCTGGGTTAGGAGGCCTGAAGGTGGAGGTGTTTGGTCCATTCTTCAATGACCCAGCTGCTCCTGCGGGGCCCCCAGGCCAGGCCTTCCCTGGACTCTGGGATTACGAAGGTGGGTAGACTGGTCCGTTGCTACTATAGGTAAACCTTTCTTTTAACAGGAGCTTTTGGGGGTTTAGTCCATGCAAAAAAATACAATTACGGTTTTGTTTTGTTTTTTAAATGACCTCTGACAAGAAAGGCTAATTTCTGCTGTCAATACCGAAGAAACATAAACTTTTAGAAATTATGCCAAATTGCAAAACGCTTACCTATGTCTCCAATAAAACCTCTGTAACCTTGCTCTGCTTCCCTTCAGCAGCATCAGGTAATGTTCATATGTTATTTCGTGGTTTTCTTCCGTTTTTGATCTATTGCAGAATATTTTTAAGGCGGTTATCTGCTGTAAAAAGCTAGGCCAGGAAAATCTCCTTCATGTTTTTCTGCGTTTTAGTCTCAGTTACTTTGACAAAGGCATCTGCTGTGATGCTTCCACCTGTGATGAAGTCTCACAAGTGTCAGCTTTGTTTTTATTGTCTACATAGATATAAAAAATATGGATATGTACTGATAAATGATCAGAATTATAATATTTCTGACTGTCTGAGTCAAAAATGAATCGAATCGGGACCTTGTGAATCGGAATAGAATCAGTTATAGAAATCAGTGAGGATACCCAGCACAATTATAAAATATATATTATATATATATTATAAAATGCCTTTAGTCTTACACCCTTAATTTGTTTATGTATCATAAGTAGCACATTTACAAATGATTCATGTAAAATAGAATCCCCTTTTAATCACTTAATTGGGTTTAGATAATTTCAACTGTTTTTAAATGTTTGTTATTGATGGGAAAATGCAGTCTGTTGTTCATCTACCTATACAACATGAAGCTAGTCCCATGAAACTGTTATCTTATTTTGTGTAACCTCAGTTTGGAAAACAAACCTGCTCACCAGCGCTTCTAAAACTCACAAATTAATATGTTTTATTTGTTTAATCTGTTCCTAGTCGCCCCTTTTCATAACTGCCATATACAAAAGCTAACCAGCTGCTAGCTGAAGCGTAATATTTCAGAGACATTTCCCTAATTGTAGCACAATTCTTTTAAATGCTTATAATTAACAAAAGAGAAACAGCAATTATATAACCGACAAGCTCCAGACTTCACAAGGCTGATTCCAACGGAAATTCATTATCTTTAAAAAGGTCACATTTATGGCTTATTGTAATAGATTGTACATGTGTTACTTTTATGGTCCCCATGCTTGTTGTAGCCGTAGTTACAGAACCATCAGTTATGATTATGTAATTTAGTCCCTAGGATGCAATTTTAGGCCCTTTGGCAAGCTGAAATAATATGAATAAAGTCTACTGTGGCTGAAGAGACTAGAGACTGTCTGTTTATGGGATCATTACAGTAACTGCATTATCATTATTATGGCGACACAGCAATTAAACCTCACAATGAGGCTGAGTAATAACAATTGGTTCTAATTGACCTCAAGTAAGTTCGATTTCCGTTTAATGAGCCCCACATATTTGGTCTCATTAATGTTACTTAATAGATTGGAAACCAACCCCATTATGATCTAGGTAGATAAAGAGCATGCTTCTAGGTTAGTGAGTGTGCTGCTCACATAATTGTATTTAAAAGTTTATGTAATTGTTATTTTTGCATGTTATTGTTAAAGTCCAACTTAAAAATGAATGACCTGAATAATTTAATTATTGCTTTTGTTTTGTTTTTTTTGTGAATAAGTGCTGATAAGGTTAATAACACAGTTAAAGCAGTTTATTAATGTCAAATAAAAAAATCTTATCTTCATTTTTCTTTATCTCATCAGTTGCAGAGACCTTCTTCCTTGATAGTACTACAGAAAATTACCTGGAGGTGGAGTTTTGTCCGTGAGTACCAAGCTGAGCTCTTGCTCTGCCCATGTATATACAGCCATATGTTTATACACAGTTAAACAATGACGCATCTTCGTTGTGTTTTTGCTTTAGACATGGACAACACCTGATATTACTACTGTCAGGAGTCGGCCAAGCATTCCTGGTAGGCTGTGCATGGAGGTATTCGCAGGCTTGTTTTGGTTTTAGGAGATATTTCTTACATTTTTATTTCTCTCTCCAGCAACAGCTGCCCATGGTATTTAACACCAAGATCACAGGAGACAGATGGACAGGTGAGGCTCTCATCCCTTGGACATACTTCCCTCCCAATGTCAACAAGATGAACTCCTACGCGATCCACGGCTCAGGAGAGAATCGTACATATGAGGCTCTTTATCCCATCCCCAAGGAGGAGATAGAGGAAGGACAAATGCCTAACTTGTGAGTATGCTGACTTCTACAAGTGAAGTTTGATGTGCCATAGGTCATGTGCACAGACATGTTGTGTTATAGTGGTGCTGTCGTGAGGCACTGAGACGTTTTGCAACTGAGAAAAAAGAGCTTCATGTGCAAAATCACACCTTCTTTGTATATACTTTTAAAAGTACAGTGAGTCATTTTTTTGGTAATTTAATAGAAAAAATAATCTTATAATAATTATACATAAAAAAATAAAGCGGCCGCCAGTTTATGGAAGCCATGCCAACATCTTAAAAACAGCAGCCAAGATGGAAATCGCCGTTCCACCTAATCACATTTTATATACGTGGCTAGAGATTGTCCATATGTGTAGTATGCCCTATAAGTTACTATTAATTCAAATGCCATAAATAGCTCTTTCAAACTGCATAGGACTATTTAACATTTGCACGTGTATATTTTCATTATCTCTTTCTCCTCCTCTTCATCTGCCTTCTTCAAAACTGTCTTCCTCCTCAACTAAAGTCTCATTTCACGAACTGAAACCAGGGCTCTAACGCACAAAAACATGCATAAACATGCTTATTTATTCTGGTTATTTTCATTATAAGATAACATTATTCCAGCTAATGTAGACTCTAAAAATTATGCTTTCCCGGTCGATTACATTCTCACCTTGTATGACAGTTTATTCGCTATCTGTCCAAGTCCAACAACGTTAGATCCACTTCAAAGCAAGTTTCACTGATGGTGGTTACAGCAGCTAACTGGCAACAACAGCACTGCTTACCAAGAGAAGAGTACACTGAAAGTTCACTGACTCGTATAATACTCTTTTCACAAAGTTTTACAGCCTCCTCCAGAGTAAATAGACTAGGACACTCAGTATATTGAAAGCTGAGGTAAACAGTGGACTGACAGCCTACACTCAAAACAGTTAAACGGCAGCCGGAGTTTTTGAGGTGCCTACGGTTTAAAAACCTAAAATACCACAAAAATGCTTCACAAATATGTTTTTTTTTTCCTGATTTATTGCTATGTATTGATATTATCCAATAATGTTAAAATGTTTTGTGTGCATAAGCAAACAATAGTAGAAATATGTCGGGAGGGGTAAGTAAACTGCAATCTACTGACATCTACTGATGGAATTTTGCATACTGCACCTTTAAGTTGTAAAATAGGCGTAGATCAAAAGGTACATATTTCCAATCCACAATTTGTACCTTTTTAGAGTCATGTTAGTCAACTTTGTCATTTTAAGTGACATGTATATACATGTGTATTTCACCACTTTATGCATAATATATTAAATTTGTCTTTCTGTCTTCTAGCCACCGGCTAGAGTACTTCAAAGATTTTCGCCTGCAGAGCATCATGGGAGAGGGTTGGGTCCAACCACCATCTGATCTATGGCTTGGAAAGCCTTAAGCTTCTCAGAAACACTCCTTCTCTTTGCCTGTTTCTTTCTCGCAGCCACATATGCACAAAACCCCTCTAAAACAGCAGCAGGGCAATAGTATAAACACTCTCTGTCAGGGAACAAAGGGCAATCAATCTTTATTAGTTAATGATGTCAAACGATATGACATGAAATATGTTATCAGCTTGTCAGATTGCGTTAGCCTTCACACACATCTGTGCAAGCACACAAACACGCACTGCAAGATATTGGACGTCGCCACAAATTGCCTGAGCAGAGCGTGACCTACAACACTTGTACAGTGCAGGAAAGCGCATAGCTTAAGTGTTTGACTTCAGTGAGATAAGTCCTCGCAATTCCTCGTGATTCTAAACCCTAAATGTTGAGACACTGATATGTAAAAAAAAAAAAAAATCTGTAGCTCAGAAAATGTGCATGCTTTTGGGTTTATGCTCATTGTCATTCCATTACTATGATTAATGTCCTTTATAATGACATATTTTACATACTGCTGCTGTCCTTTTTCTGTGATTGATGTCACTTTAATTGTACGTCTGATGTTTGATTATGTTTCATTCCCATGTCTGCATATTAAAATAATTGTCTGACATTTTGTGGTATAAACTTTTTCACCTTTTGCCTGAGATATGAAGAACAATGTCGTCCTCATGTGTAGATGCTGTTTATGTGGCTCGATGCCCTAATTTCTGACTTCTTCCCAAAGCTTTAAACTGCTCCAGTAACTTGACCAGTATGAATATCCAGTTCCCTTCTTACATAAAACCAGCTGTATGATATGGATCTTAGTAGCAGATAAATATTCATAATTAATAGCTGATGATCACACTCCAATTTATTATTCTTGTACAGTGTATATACACTCACTAGCCACATTATTAGGTACACCTGTGAAACCCAAGCTGCTTCTGCATTTTTTTGCTTCACTGCCTCTGTCAACTCTACATCTGTTTGCATTAATGTTATAAAGATCATGTTTTTTTTCACCATATAAACCCACAAGAAAGGCTGAAATATTAAGAAATTTGATCTCTTTATTAAGTACAGAAGAATTTACTTTGTATAGGGTTGCATTAGATAATCATCTGTACCTGTACCTAAAAAAAGTGTTAGTGAGTATATATATCAAAGACCCCCAACTCACTTTTCCACCCACTTTCTGAAGTGGGGATCACAGACCTTCAGATCTCCGACATACACTGACACACACAAACGGTGATTGGGGACTTACAAATCTCTGTGTTCTCTCCATGACCCCCAAGTCAATTCCTCATGCCCCCACTGCAGCTCCTTATATAGGCCGCATATTTATCAGAGACTCCTTTCAGATCACTGGCTGGCTAACCTCATCTCCTAACTCATAGACGGGGGGGAATTGATTTTCATGTTGGCAGTGTTGCTCTTCACTGTGGCAGCCCAAAAGCCTATATTGAGCCCTATCAGTTTTAATTGGCATCCTCGTCTTTGAAATGGGTGCAGTGATTAGGCCTGGAGAGCCCACCTCTTAAGCCTCATCCTTATCATCGCCTGCGGTGATTTGCCACCACACTGAACAATATTCACGAGCACACACATACACACAGAATGGTCACGCTATGCATGAGCATGTCTCTCACAAATAAAATGTTGATCTAAAATATGTTTTTTTTATGCATCTAGACAAAAACAGGCTCTTCCTGAAAAGCTTTGATGAATACGCACGACTATACGCACCCACCTGTGTGCAGGCCGAGGATGTGTGTCCCCACTAAGATTTAAAACCAGTTCTCTCTAATTAGTGTGAAGAGATGAGAGGGGAGAGCAAAAGAGGTAGCTGCCGTTCCTCTACCTCCAAAGCCCCAGCAGACAAGCAGACACGAGAGCTGTCTTATCCCCCTCAGAATAAGAGACCAGCTCGCTCTAAAACATTCAACACCAGCTTAAGGGTGATTTTTCGTGTCAAAAACTTTCTGGTGATCACCCCAGACCTACTTCTTTTTTTTTTTCTTTTTTTTTTGTCTCCAAAAGACGTGGGTCTCATTTCCTCAAGTTTAAAGAGTGTTTGAGGGTATGAATGAGGATAAAGTTGTGATGAAAAATAGAATGTGAGGGATAAAGGAGTGATCTCAGAACATGAAAAGAGCGAGAGATTGAAAAAGTGAAAGTGGTAATGACTTTGCCTAGTTTTCCGAATTCTGTGATAGGGGTCCAAAAGAAAGATCCATACTGCAGCTAATAAGATACTGTGACAATTTGTAGCCTTTGCAAGCTAATGCCACAAACAGTATCAGATTGTACAGAGCGATAGAACTTATCAACACTATGCAGTACACAGTCCTTTTATGGCTGGCTTCCAGTACACCACATCACACAAAGAAAAGCAAACTTTGATCAGTGTTCATGAGGAACGTTATCTTACCTAATCGCCAAAGTGCTATTATGCCTAAACAGCAAGCAACCCTTTCTGCATTCTTTCAACAACAACCAATGATAAACCTGTCATAAAATAAGATAATTCCCCACTGGTGCTACATAGTGTCAGTCTTCCATTGAGTTTAAAGTAGATAGGCCTATAATAAAACATTAATGGACGGGAACGTGGCATCCTAGTGTTTTCCTGGACCAGCTGAATGCTTATTAACTCAGTCTAATTATTGTCCAACAAGTCCATCATTACTGAGCAGGGTGCAGGGTTAAAGGATGGAAAGGGTGGAAGTGCACACAAAAAATATCTCAACCTAAATGCTTCTACGGTGTGTGTGTGCTTGGGAATGTGTGATGACATAAGTACTAATTGCAGTTGAAGCCTGCTAGTGTTGCGGCTACAAGGATGGCATGGCTAGAATGTGGGATGAAGCTGTAAGAGGCTGGGGAGAGAGATGCAAAGCCAAGCGAATGCCAAGGACATTAATGAGGGCCAGACAAGTTCTACTTCTCAAGAACACTGCAGCGAGGAGGGATAAGAGTGGGAGAGAATGAGGGGAATAGAAAATAGAAGGAGGAACAGAGGGGATTCATTACAGAAGAATGCTATTTGCAATCCTGAGCAAGCAAGGGTCTTTTTTTTCCATTACAGATCCGTAGATTGTTTATGCTAACATGATGACAAAGCACACATAAATTCATTGTCTACTCCAGTCAGACACACATAAACATTCTCTTCATGTTTGTATAGTCATACAAATATGTGCATTTACATTTTACAGTCTGTATTAAGATTATTAGGAACAGTTACTCCTGCAGTTTCTCTCAGACATATTTTACATGCCCATACCAGTGACACAGAAAGACAGGCACGGATGCTCACTTTTTCATGAAAAGGAAGAAGAATTTATATGTTATCATCATAAACATGAAAAATAAATGAGAGCAGTATGGTGGCAAAATAAACTAAATTAAGCTTTCTTTGTTATCAAAACAGAATATAAATCACAACTGTTTGCCTAATTGATTCCATTACATTCCCACCTGCCCGCTGACTCTCTCATCTATCCATATATTGTTTATCTCCATTTTTAGCTAGATGGATGAAAAAAGTTCTTACTGGTTGTGAAACCTGCTGAATTTCATCCTTTTTTTTTTTTTTTTTTTTTTTTTAAAAAAAAAATTTTTTTTTTAATTATTATAAAATT
>VOQK01001605.1:62569-81803 GCA_015052645.1 Benitochromis conjunctus
AATATCATTTGTATGACGTAGTACTCATGATGACCAACAGGTGGCACTGCAACTCCTTGTTTTCTCTGTATGAAGGAGCTGTCCATGGTCCTGAATGTAAATCTCCCTGATATGCTGTTGTAAAGGTAGAGAAGAGGAAGATAGAAGAGGATGGATGAGATTTGGGGATGTAGAAGAAGAAAAGAATAGATAAGAGAAAAAGAAAGAAAAGGAGGAAGTGATTTAAAGACAGGACAAGAATGGCAGAGGGCACACCAGCAATGTAAGACAGTGAAAAATTAAAAGAGAAAAGTAAAAAGAATACAAGATGAGAGCAGCGGGCACCAAAAATGAGATGGTATTTGAGATAAAAAATTCCAGTATAAAGAAAATTAAGAAGAAAAAGCATAAATGAAAATACTGAACAAAAGGAAATTGCAGAGACAACACAAGATCTGAAGCAACGAATCAGACAAAACACAAGATAGACATTTTTTTGTGGGGGAAGACAGGGTTATGAGGTTTTTACCACGGCAGAATACAGAAGCAGCGTTAAACAGTGAAGAAGTTTACCAATTAGTCACTTGGGAAGGTTTTTATTAGGATGGAAAATAAGTGGAAAGACACAAAGAGAAAGAACAGCAGTAACAGAAGAGACAGAAGATGATGAAAAGAAGTGAAGTGCTGATTATGAAGCTGATGGGATGAGACAGTATTAAACAATAGATGAGATGAAGAAATGACCGACCAAGTACGTGTGTATTTTTACATGTGCACATGAGCGTGCATTCATTGTTATGCTCAGTTGCTGGTGTGTATGAGCATGTCTGTCACAGTGACAACAGTGCTAATGTGTGCATGAAAGGGAAGAGCAGAGGAACAGACGTAGACAGATGGGGCTAAGAGGGGTGGAAGACATTAAGTGTGTCGTGTCCGTCTGTGTATGTGTATGTCTGTGTACCGATCTATGTGTGTGTGTGTGTGTGTGTGTGTGTGTGAGCGCTGATGATCTCTGATGCAGTGGTAGCAGCAGTACAGTATGTATGACACAGATAGTAGGATTTATGCTCTCCAGAAGACTACAGATGGTGACAGGGGAAGCCTCTGTTTCCCTCCACTTCCCCTGTATGACTCTCTCTGTCTGCTCCCACCCAGTCTTCCACTCACCAACCCTCTCCTCCATCCCTTCTGTGTATATTTGCTTTGCTTTGTCATACTCTGACAATGATCCAGTAATGGGATTGTCAAAGTCAAAAGTCTCTATCATCTGTGGCCTTTCTGTCTCTGTAGACTATTCAGTTGTGGAACAGGGGTTTACTCATCATGCTGTACCATAAGTCTCGCAGTAATGATTTCCACCCTGTGTCTCAGGTTCCTTCAGGGGTTGATGAAGTGATCTAGGAGGATCCATGAGGCAGTATATTTCTGCATTGTTAAAAACTGGTGATTAATCGTTTTTCTTGAGAGTAAATTTATTTTCGCAGCATGTCATCTTCTGCCAACTTTCAGAAGCAGCTTTTAAATGTTAACGCGATTTATGTTGTAGCTCTGCAAAGTTGTTTTTTTTTTTCCTTAAAAGGGCAAGAATTGCTGTAAAGATTATACTATACCATGTCTGGATAACAACAGTACCCAGTCTAATTACTATCGAATGCTTTAAAACACCACTACAGCTTAAAAACATGCATAAAAATGTGTAACTTAACTGCCATCAAACGTACGCATTAGTTTAACCATTTGGTCATCACATTCAAGACTGACTTGATAAGGTTTGTCCTATTTTGGATAGGACAAACAGGTTGGACTACAGGTTGGACTGTATAGTTAGGGTACTTCAGCATTGCTCCTACTGCTCCTGGAGCTTAACAACAAACTGATGATTGGTGCAAAGAAGGTGTAATTTCTAGCCAGTCAGGTGGGAGTCAATAAAATCTATTTTATGACAGGTTGCCATATCTTCTAATGTTCCAGGAGATTAAAGATATATGACAAGTTCACCTGCATCTAAGAAAAGTGTTAGCGTAGGTTTTCTGAATGGCCATATTTCAAATGGTGGTGAAAAGTCTGTTGTCATAGCCTCTGAATGCATGCTGTGCATTTGTACTCTTGACAAGATGAATTGTCAAAAGTAGAAACACAGCTGGATGTGTGCAAAGCTGCACACGTTCAGTCTCTCCTCAAAGGCATTCATGGCAAAAAGCAGTGGAAGTAGATTTTTTTAAGAAACTACATCTTGCCTACTTTTATATTACTGTGGAATTAGCCAGTCAGTGTGTGTCCTATTGGGTGATTATGTTTGGAAATGTTATAAAAATGATTGGATACAGTTTTTCATTCTAGCAATGAAAAGAGAGAATCAGACACTTTTGATGAGTTAAAATAACACTTGTGTTTTTGCATGCTGAGGTTTACATCTGGTCACTTTTCACATTTACCAAACCTTTCCTTTCTTCCTCTCTTGGGGGGGGAGTAATGAAGACTGAGTATGTATGTGAGACCAGTGTTTTCATAGTGTACTTCTCTGTTAGACCACTGTGTAATTCTGTTCCTAGGGTATCCAATTCCCTTTGGTGGTGAGGACAAACTTTTCATTTGAAATTAATTTTTTTTGAGTAAATCAGTGTTGAGCTTCTGCCTCCTAACCTCTCCCACTAGGCTGGTCTGTTCTAGGTCACCTATGGACCATCGGCAGTGATAAAGTTATAAGGTCTTCATCGCCTAGGGACAAACTGAGTGTGTGCAGACAACATGGCAAGAACCTGTCTGCATCAATACTTCTCTTTATGACTCTGTAAATTTTTCTTGTGGAAGAAGAAATTCGGCAACCCACATCTCTAAATTAATAATCTACTCGCTTCCCACTCTGCACTGAATTATGTTAATTACTTAAGGTAAGCATATAGAAAAAATATACACCCTTTCTGGTCTTTTTCCTCCTGCCTTTTTGTGGCAGTGATGATTAATAGCAAGGTCTTTCTGTGTGTGTCTGCACTTAAACATACAAATCTTGTATGAAATTGCTGTTCCGAGAGACGCCAACGCTGCTACTTTGGGTCATGTAATATATTTAGCCAAACATGTTCAATATACTGTAACCAGTGGAAGAGTTGGTTGCATCTTCACGGTAGTTACATAATTTATATAAATGTTCTCTCACAAATGCTTTATAGGGGCAGCATCTTTACAAGTGAAAAGGGTGGACTCATAGGCAAACTTCATTAATGAGATGCAGAAACAAGTTGCGGAAAGTTAATGACTTTGAAGATATTTCTTCAACCTTATTGAAGGTTGAAGAAGAAATATGTATATGATTTCTGTAATTAACTCTCAACACCCAAATGTGTTTATTTGGAGGTGATGGTGGTTAAACTAATCTGTTCAAATGGTGTCGTAAATTCCATGGCATGTTCCCTGTATGCTCTTACACACACACGCACGCACACACGTGTGTATTACTACATCTGTGCCTGTATCTATTACTTCCAGACTCGTCTGTAGTTCACTGGTTTATTCAGTCTATTTGTGTCTTTTTTTCATATTCTCTGTTCTAATACCAAAGAGAATTGCCTTTATTCCTCACCTTTATAGTCTGTCTTCTTACAGTTTCACACACAGGCACACAGACACATATACACACACATATATTGCTCTTTCTCTAGACCCTTGTTATAATCAATGTCTCTCCCAGGTAGCCTAAGTCTGAGTTATTCCACCAGATAGCAATAAAGAGTTTAAGGAAGAACATTTAAATATTGAGTCATATTTGATGTGCATCACAATACACACTGCATGCTTTTGTATCTAAAAGAAAATGCTATTATTCGTATGCTTTAAGGGTAAGAATAAAGGAATTATTTAGTGTTGGGAGAGCTTGTAAAATCGCCGGCTTGCGAGCTAGCCATCGTAAAACCATTCAAAATGAAGATAAACAATTCTTGCATTAAATTATGGTTGCAGATTTCCTTTCAATGATTTACACTGTTTGCACTGACAAATTCAACACAGCTGTTATAATAAATCATATAGTGCACCAAATTCCCAGTTTTACTTGACCACATGCTGAGTTAACTGCAGTGCTCTATTCCATCCATTGCCCCAGCTGTGTCATTAGAGATATACAACACAGTATTATCAGCTGACTCACACTGAAACGCTGCCATTGTTAGCGTGCGAGTAGATGTAGTATGTTTATTTTGGCAGAACTGCACACATGTGTATGTGTTAGCTAACACAGCGAAAGAAATTCATGGCGATAAGTGAGATAAGTCTGGATCCCGGGGTGTGATATCTCACTTGGAGTGATTTTTGACATCTTGTTTTGAAGGCATTGTCTTCAGTTTCAAAATTTTCAACAATCCCAGCTAACAGCTCAGACTATATAGATCTACTTTGAAGTTGCACAGATCAGTGCTGAAATTCTTATAGTTGCTAAAATGACAATGTGGTTTTATGAGAAACCTTTTTTTTAGCCTATTGACATTTATTAACAGAGTATGCAGAACCCGTGTATTTAGCAAGACACGTTAGAACCCTTCAGCTCTTTACTTACTACCTGTGCCGCCCAGTGAAATTCCACCAATAGTTACATTTAACAAGTAAGTTCTTCACACACTGGAGTATTTAGTGTGTGACGAGAAAGATATGTTCCTTTTGTGATTAATGATGAAGATAGTGCTGAAGTGAGAGTCGGTATTTTTTTCTCTTCTTCATTCAGATGTTATTGCCCTTCTTCTCTTAAACCTTTTCGCTTTAATGTTCCACATAAAAGAAACTTATGGCTATGGAGACAAAAAACAAAGTGAAGAGTACAAGACTTAGATTTTGTGAAAAGACATAAAACTGTAATCAAGCTTATTGTTACTCTATATCTAATGGACATGCAAACAAACAACTGCTTGCTTGCAGGCTAGCAAGTTAGTCACAAGTCAGTTAATAAGGTAATTAACAGCTTCCTGTTAAGTGAAAAAAATACATATGATCCTTCTTCTATTAAACCTTTTGGTACTTTTTGTATTTGCTTCATGGTTTCCACACATCATTTATCTTGGTGAAAAGATTTGCTTTCAGTGACCACTGCTGAAGTTAAAAGATTTACAGCTTACAACACACACTCAGTGGTGCTCGTGTACCACCTGAGGTATTATCTCACA
Source organism: Benitochromis conjunctus (assembly GCA_015052645.1). NCBI lineage: Eukaryota > Metazoa > Chordata > Actinopteri > Cichliformes > Cichlidae > Benitochromis > Benitochromis conjunctus. Next base: position 67,699 of record VOQK01001605.1, read on the forward strand.
GTTCTGTCAGCAGAGCAGAGAGCATTTATCAATCTAAATTTCACTCCACACACACACTTATACACTTGTTCATTTCTAGTTATGCTGTGTGAACATGGATATGAGCTTGTGTTTATTCATATCTGTAGTGACAATATTGTTTTATTACCAGGAGGGTGAAGCTCCCAATTTCCTTTGAACAAGGTCATATTCTCTATAGCAAAAAAAAGAGGCCATGCTCACACTAGAAGAACTGGATTCTACTGCTGCAAATCACTGATGTCATGCCTTTTAAGTAGAACCTGTGGCCTTTCCCTCTTTAGTGCTCACGAGTGCATACATGTTTGAATGTATAATGCAAAGTAAGTAAAAATCTAACTTACAGCAATGCTGTTTTGCCTCACTGTGACAGATAAATCTGAGATATGGTTTTGTGTGTGTCTGTTTGCACGGAGTGCCTATGGCAACTGTCAATCACTGCTGTCATTTTTGAATGAGCTTCGCTGGGAGATGAGGGTCTATTTGATTTGATCGCTGAGGGGAAGCATATGGCCTGTATCACTGAATTACACACACACACACACACATGGAAGACAAAGTTGCTATTCCTGCAATATGTCAAATTCTTTTTGAATGCACACATACTGACTGTATCCTTAGAGATCAACAAAGATCCAGGTAGATCCAATCACACAGACACACGAGGGCAGGAATGTATGACATACTGATTAATAGCATTCCTACATTTTAAATAAACATGCTCAAGCTCATCATTTTAGGAGATAAAAAGAGGGAGGAAGGCTTGGAGATGTGAAAAAGATGTGACCAGAGCAGAGAATATGAAACGTCCAACTGTAGGAAGGGTTGAAGAAAAAAGACAGGAAATAAAAGGGTTACCAATGCAATGAATGTAAGAAAGAAAGTGACAGAGAGAAGGACTGTGTTCTCCTTCTCGCTGTGGTCAGAGGGCTGGAGGCTTGTCTCCTGCTGTAAAGAAAGTGCAGACAGAGTGTGGGATAGCTTGGCCTGCTAACCTTGGAGTGCTAGTAATTGGCACTTAGCATTAAACAGCCCCTATGCCTCTGGGATAAAAAAAAAAAAAAAAAGTTAGCTTTGAGAGACTAAAACGAATTCATCACACAGGCAAATATCACCTTCAGAGAAATACATTTTGAAAATAGAAATAGTTCATTTAACTTCAAAGGTAGCAGAAGGGAATGCATTCTGTATTTCACATTGTAGCGTTCACACCAGCAAAGTGTGTTTTAATGCAAAAACAAAGAACCAAAAAAATAAAAATGATGTTCAGTGTTTGCTGTTCTCTTGTTTTTGTGTTTAGAAAATTGCATTTTTACCATTCAAAGCCTCCCAAAGCTTGGTGACACTTACAGTATATGACCGAATAGCTAAATGAAAAGCCATGCACTGCATGGAAAAAGCTTTTAATTATTATAATTTCATTTTGGGGACAGGAAAAACATTTAATAAGGACATTAGTCTTGTATTTGGTTGGGCTACACTTATCTATATTAATACTTTTTGCATCTGCAAACCTCCATGATTTGGTTTTGATTTGAATCAAAACATTGTGTTATCACAGTGAACATGCTAGAAATGTTGCCTTCATTTCTTCATCCAGGAAACAGAAAGCACATTTAGCATTTATCTGTAGTCACCTGATGGATGTAAGTCCAGTACTCACCCCCTTTTTAGCTCTCTTTTGGTCTCCACAAGCTCCTGAGGGAACCCTAGAAGCTCCAATATATTCATCAGCTAGTTGCTGTCTGTCAGCCAGTTGGCAGTGGGCTTGTGGCTTACAGTGGATTTATCAGACCATTTCTGATTTAAATACCTACCTAATGAAGACAGAAGAAAGCACTGAGAATAAACCAAAAAATTATGTGAAATGTGCATAGCCCATTCTTATTCCTAAAACATCATATGCTGCCATTTTGTCAGAGTTGCTGGCACCTCAAAGATATGCACAAAGTGTTGTTTGGCTTTGGTGGCCTGAAAAACTGGCTATATGGTGATAGTTAGAAAGAAGTCACACTAATCTCTTCAAATGTGGAAGTTGTAAATGACCCCTTGAAATCATATTTAAGCTGAAGAGAGAGCTTCCTTTTTAACCTTAAGGGACATTTTTTAACCCAAACTATGATCATCAGTTAAACTCAGGGAACATATTGATGAGTAGTGTAAATTTGCAATGCTCCACAGAACATGGAAGATGAACTGGATATCAAGGCTGTTGCTCTCAAAACACTAGGGTGAGTCACAGGCCAAAATATACTCACCAGTACCTTCATTAGGTATACCTGTTTAAATACTCTTTACAGCTTTTCCCAATTATTTACACACATTTTCTGAAAGCATGCCTCATATTGTCAGAAGTTTACACACAAATCAAAAAACACACACACACAATGGGCAAAACCCTTCAATTCTCCTGCAAAATGAAACTCTACATTCAAAACAATGTAAAGAATGACACACACAAACCATCATATGAATGTAAAACACTATGTCACTTCTTCTCCAGTAAGCCTTTATTTGTTCAGTGTTACACGTACTACAGACAGTACATAGGCCTACATAAGTGCAATGGAAAAGATTTCAGAATGTTTGTATACAAAACACACAAATATATGGTACCAAATATATGTTACTGTATTTTCCCACAAAAACAACGTACACAGTGTTCATCCCAACCAACACAAAGTTGCACATACCGTGGTCTACATATACAAACAACAGAAGAAACTACTGAATACAGTTACATTCAAAACAAAAGAAAAAAACCCCACTATGCTGCATCCTCTCTTGTGTTTCTCTCTGGCCACAGCACCTCATCCACATCACAAGCAATGTTTGTCCTGGCCAAGCAGCGGGGGGAATATCGCTTAGCATGGCAAATCCAGCCATGAATAGCATCAACTGCTATATCTCCACATGCATCTTCCATAGCTTGGAGAAGGGGCATACGTGTGTGTGGATTTCGGTCATGCACTTTCCATCTCCAGGCAGAAAAAAATTCCACAATAGGATTGAGGAATGGAGAATATGGAGGGGGATAAAGAACTAAAAAGCGTGGGTGGACAGTGAACCAGTTATGAACCAGAGCAGCCCGGTGGAAACTTACGTTGTCCTAAATGACAACATACCTGAGCTGCTCTGGGCCATCTATCTGATCTGGTGGAATGAGTGTGTTGTATAGGATGTCCAGGAATGTGATCAGATGGGCAGCGTTGTAGGGGCCAAGGGTAGCATGGTGATGGATGACACCATGGTTGGAGATTGCTGCACACATTGTGGTGTTCCTACCACGCTGGCCAGGGACTTCCACAATGGCACGCTGGCCAATGACATTCCTTCCCCGCCCTCGTCTTTTTGTGAGGTTGAATCTAACGTCATCATGAAGATGAACTGGTGCTCCACTGCAGCTCCCTCTAGCTCAAGGACTCTCTGAAACACACATGATACAGACTTGGAGTGGTCACTATTTTGAAGCACAATCAGAGTATGATTACTGTACAGTAGTGAAATATGCATGCTGTAATTTATACAGTGGTGAGAGTATACATCAATTGCGGGATTGACTTACTTGCACATAGTTGCATCGCAATTTTTTTACTCTTTCTGTGTTCAAATGGCACCCCGTAGACCTGCTTCATCCTCAGATTATTTCTGTGCAAGACACGGTCCAGTGTTGATAAGCTTACCCTATCAGTATTTTGAAATGTGTTGTTGTTTTCTATTATTTTCCTTTGTATTTGTCGCAATGTTATGGTGTTATTTTCAAAAACCATGGTTATGATTTCAGTCTCCTGTTCAGGAGACAGACGATGTTCCCGACCACCTCGTGTTTTCAGCTCTGCAATACAAATAGTATACTGTAAAATACTATGAATAGGCCTACTGTGTAGGAATACATTTCTCAAATACTTGAAACATACTTTACAGTATTTTCACAGTCTACAGAACCGTCCACAGGTAATACTGTGCTACAGTAATGCACTCATTGAGTACAGTGAGATTTCTTACCTATTCTCATTTCGGAAAGTCCGGATGATGGATGCTACAGTGTACCTGCTCAAATTTGGCTGTACTCTTTGCCCAGCCTCCCTCATTGTTTGACCATGGTTTATCACATGGTCAACCAAAGTGGCTTTGATCTCATCAGAGATTACGTTCCTTGGCCTTCGTCATCCTCCTCCTCTTACTCTCACTCCTCTGGCTCTGCCTCTGTTTCCGACGTTGGCATCCATTGCTCCAAAACAGAAGGGCTCACCCTTTTATGAAGCTCTGATTTCTTAATTTCAATTTTGTGTGACGGGTGTTTATGTGATGAGTTAGTATGCAAAGTAGAACAACTGACTTTACAATTGTGAATGACAGTGTGTTTCTTGTGAAAACAAGAGAATTTCTTCATGAAAATTGTGCCGAATGCAAAGAATTGTGTGTAGTGTTTCGACAAAAGTTAGTTTTAAAACTGCAATTGGAGTGTAAAGCAGGAATAGTGCTTGTAGTTTAGCAGAATTAGTTCGGGGGATTGGTGCATCAGTTACATGTTGTAGTCATTGTGTCTGGCGTATAAGTAATTGTGTGTAAACAACTAAGAAAAACTGTAATGGAAATATCTAATTGGCTACTCATATGGCTGCTAATCAATGCATTTGACTTGTAGACATTGTCAAAACGACCTACTGAAATTCAAACCAAGCATCAGACTGAGGAAAAGAGATGATTTTAGTGACTCAGAACGTGGCATGAATGCACGTGACAGATGGTTTGCTCTCAGTATATCGGATACTGCTGATCTATTGAGATTTTTCCACACTAGGGTTTACAGAGAATTGTTAGAAAGAGTAAAAATAGCCACTGGGTGAAAATACCTTGTTGATGGCAGAGGTCAAAGGAGAATGGCCAGATTGCTTCGAATTGATGAACAGGAAACTGAGGCTATAGTTCGCGTGGGCTCACCAAATCTGGACAATAGAAGATTTGAAAAACGTTGCCTGATCTGATGAGTCTCAATTTCGGCTGCGACCTTTGGATCATAGGGTCAGACCACAGTGTACCCGGCTTCTGATGGCTGCTTCCAGCAGGATAACACGCCATGTCACAAAGCTCAAATCATCTCAAACTAGTTTACTGAATGTGACAGTGCGTTCACTGTACTAAAATGGGCTCCACCATCACCTAGTCTGTATGTAGTACAGCATTTTTTTGGCATGTAGCAGTACAGGCGTTAGCCATCATGAATGTGGAGCCACTGTTTGATGCCATTGTGTCATGGAGTGAAATCTCTGTGGAATCTATGTATCTGTCTGTCTGTCTCTATTTTTCTTAGCATCACTGCACAAAAGCCAGGTCGCACTATAGCAGACTTGCAGAATTTACACAACTTTTCCCTCTTTCTTATTAGATTTAGAGGAATTTACATTTGCTTGAACTTGTAATTAAAACTGATTTTAATTTCGGTCTAAGACCCAATAAAATATTTGTGATGGCACCTTAAACAGAAAACTAATTGAAAAGCTTGAAATGTTTTAAACTAATTATGGAGCTCATATTTTACCATTTCCAGACAGCACTGTAGAGGCTGTAGAGGCTGTGCCTGCGAACTGTAAAAATAACCTAAGTTGATTAGATGACTTGAAATACCGTCAACAGTTTTCTACACACAAAAAAATGTCGTGTTATTCTATTTTTTCCTCCGTCTTTCTTTTGTTTTGTTTTTGTTTTTTCAGAAAGTAAAAATGAGCACCTTTACTCTTCCTTTAGTTTACTGAGACAAGAAGAAACTGAAGGGCCAGACAAAGTTATATATAAAAGTTAAATATAGTTCAGTCACATGCCATGAAGCTACATTATTGATGTGATCTAGCAAATATAAATCCAGGTTGACTTATACAGTTTCTTCTCTTTTAATGTCACATCAAAGAGAGCTTTGTTCTCGCATTATGAAACAACGATAATGCTATTTTAGCCAAATGTGACGGTTTGATTGAACTGTGGTTAAGGAGGCACTAAGGATTTTTTATTTTATTTTTTATGCAACAGTTACTGATCATTGAACAACCTTTATACACCCATATTTTGTCAAGAATGCATGTAACGTTTTTTGGTTTCTAATTTTCTGTTTTTACTCATTTTATATTTTATATCTTGGGTAGTGGCCCATATTTTATTTCATGGAGACCATATATCCTAAGAAATAACTTTAACAAACATCACTAATGGTAGTCATTCTTCTTTGGCACTTCTTCCAGTGTCATAAAAAGAGCATTGTTTCAACACAAGACAAATATTTTCATTTTAAAGCAGCGCTAGAATGGAGCACTTCACCGCTATCACTGACAGCACTGCACTACAGAGACACCTTTATACCTTTAATATAAGGCAAGTGTGTATATTTTGTTTATGGTGTCTTTTCAGATTACAGCTAAATTACTTACATTTAAGTTATTGTCTGTTTCCTTCAAACATGACAGCTATTTGGATAAATTCACAACATATAACATCCTTAGCAAAACAATAGTCAAATTACAAAGGCACATTGTTTATACAATCCTGTTCTCTGTGACTGGGCCCCATCTGTATAATCAAGCCCACAGATCATTACCATGTGTGCCATATTAAATTTCTGCCAAACCCCAATTAAGGTAGGATTACCTATGCATGGTCAGTTTTATCCTCATTTTGGAAGTGTTGTGTATATCCATATGCAGTGCATAATTAATTTGGACTTGGATCTATTGCGTACCTGTATTTGCTTTTGCCATTGGAGCTAGCACTTCAACAGTAGGCTTCTGGTTAAAAATCCCAATCCCAAGCTCTATTTGTGACTAGTGGAAACTTTTTTTTTTCTTAGAGAGACAGCAATTACCTTAAGAGTTTCCTCCTACTGCAATCTCAGTGCAGGCACATCACTGATTCCCATTAATTGTAGGTGCTATTGCAAGAGAGTTGCACATAAAATTAGTGCTGCACACACATGTCCCCATCAGAAAATGTCTGTATGATAGACAGTGAAGACTGAATTAGGATTTTAAGAAGATGAAGAGCTCTGTGCAAACTCATTAAAAATAGTTAACAACTGACATTGCTTTATTAAACATGTGCTTACAGTATGCACGCATGCACGCGCACACACACACACACAGACATTTTCAGCCAGCACCACTCTAGGGACTTAATTATTGCCACATATGAGCAGACGGAAGCTCCCTTATATTATTAACATAGTTTCATTTTCCTTTTAATATTCAAGAAAGGCTTATTAAAGGAAAAAAAGCAGAAAAAAAGAGAGGGGATCTTGATCAAATAAAAATATCTTTGTTCCCTTCCTGTCAGAATGAAAGAGTGAGAGAGATGTAGTGTTATGATGAGGCTGGTGGCTGTAGCCTTTGAAGAAAAAGAGATATAATTCTAACAAAATTCACCTTATCCTCCACTCTGACCTCGAAGTCTACAATGACTCTTTTTGCTCCGAATACCTTGTTCCTAGTTTTTTTTATTCCCATTCTTTTTAGTTTGTTATCTTTCCCAGGTTATTCGATCATATCTGTTTGCCTGTGGCACATGAGAGAAATGTTAGTATTTCAATCCTTCCTCTTTTCATTTTCCTGCAGGACATGTGACCTTACAAGCCGAAAAAAGACCTGGTATTTCATGTAGTATTTACAGGCAAATGATGGAGTGAGTTTTGACAGGGGTGAGAGTCGGCCTGTTGAAAATCTCTTTCATTTTGGTTACTTTCACTATTTCCTTTACATTTTAAACACCCATACTATTTAGCTTTGTGTGTTAGGTTGTAGTATACTGTAGTATACTGGATGTTGATATAAAATTTGGACTTGTAGGCTCTTGCACCGAATGCAGACAGAGATCTGAGGAGAATCTCTGAATTTCCTCAGGCTCAAGACTCAACCATGTTGACAGGCCTCACAGCTCGGAAATGCATTTTATTACATAGAGACCATGAAAACATCATGAATTCACATCCCCTTTGATGTGATATATATCACATCCCCTTTGATATATATCTGAATTTCATAATCTGCATGTTATTTCAAACTGTTTCATTCAACACTGCATTTTTAAGCAACATGAAACGGCCTTTAATGCACAAAATGCTAGAGGGCATGATGTGCTATACGTTTATAATCAGAATTTCTCAATAACTAATATCTTTTTTTATGTGCAATATGTCAGTCATCACATTTTCATATACCAAACTGAATGACAGTGAACCTGTTTTGGCCGAACACACACAAAAATGTATCTATCAAGGTTTCCTTGCGGGACTTACAGTGGTGTGAAAAAGTGTTTGCCCCCTCCCTGATTTCCTATTCTTTGTATGTTGTTACACTTAAATGTTTCAGATCAAACAATAAATAAATATTAGACAAAAATAACACACGTACACACAAAATGCAGTTTTTAAATGAAGAGGAATAAATCCAAAGCTACATGGCTTTGTGTGACAAAGTGATTTCCCCCTAAACCTAATGCCTGGTTGGGCCACCCTTAGCATCAGCAACTACAATCAAGCATTTGTGCTAACTGGCAGTTAATTGTTTACAGCGCTTTGGAGAAATTTTGGCCCACTCATCTTTGGAGATTTGTTGTAATTCAGCCACATTGGAGGGTTTTCAAGTATGAACCACCCTTTTAAGGTCATGCCACAGCATCTCAATCGTAGTCTTCATTTTGTTTTTCTTAAAGCCATTCAGAGGCAGATATGTTGGTGTGTTTTGGGTCATTGTCCTGTTGCAGAACCCAAGTGCACTTCATCTTGAGGTCATGAACAAATGGCCGTACATTCTCCTTCAGGATGATTTGGTAGACAGCAGAAGTCATGGTTCCATTTACCACAGCAAGTCTTCCGGGTCCTGAGGGAGCAAAACAGCCCCAGACCATCACACTAGTGCCACAATATTTTACTGTTGGTATGATGTTCCTTCTCTGAAATGCTGTGTTACTTTTACACCGGATGTAACAGGACACACGCCTTCCAAAAAGTTTAACTTTTGTCTTCTCAGCCCACAGAGTATTTTCCCAAAAGTCCTGGAAATCATCAAGATGTTTTCTGGCAAAACTAAGGTAATCCTGTATGTTCCTTTTGTTCAGCAGTGGTTTTCATCTTGGAACTCTGCCATGCAGGTCATTTTTGCCCAGTCTCTTTCTTCAGTCCATCATTCAGAGTCATGAACATTGACCTTACCTGAGGCAAGTGAGGCCTGCAGTTCTTTGGATGTTGCTCTGGGGTCTTTTGTGACTTCTTGGATGAGTCATCGCTGCGCTCTTGGGATAATTTTGGTTGGCCAGGCACTCCTGGGAAGGTTCACCACTGTTCCATGTTTTCACCATTTGTGGATAATGGCTCTCACAGTGGTGCACTGGAGTCCCGCAGCTTTAAAAATGGCTTTGTAACTTTTTCCAGACTGAGAGCTCACAATTACTTTGTTTCTCATTTGTTCCTGAATTTCCTTGCATCACAGCACGACATCTGGCTTTTGAGGATCTTTTGCTCTACTCCACTTTGTCAGACATGTCCTATTTAAGTGATTTCTTGATTGAGAACAGGTGTAGCAGTAATCAGGCTTGGGCGTGGCTACAGAAACTCAACTCCAAAGATGTGATAGACCACAGTTCATTTTTGTGTATCAATAAATCCAAACCTACACTACCCTTTTCCACACAGGGCCATGTAGGTTCAATTTTTCCCCCTTAATAATAAACTCCTTCCTTTAGAAACTGCATTTTGTATTTACTTGTGTTATCTTTGTCTAATTGTAACATTGTTTGACAAGCTGAAACATTTAGGTGTGACAAACATACAAAAAATTGGAAATCAAGAACAGGGCAAACACTTTTTCATACCACTGTATGTAAAATTAACATATCTAGCTTTGTCTATATAGAGTTATGTATAGCATGTGACATCTAACACAGTGATGCATGACATGCCTCTCACAGCACCAATAACAGCTGTACAGGTCATCAACTTTTAAATGATCCCATTGAGTTTTCAAAAACAAATTAAAAACTAGAGTTTAGAATACACCACTGACAAGGCTGCTCAGTCTTTAAAGAGGTTATTAACAATATTTTAAAGTGAAATAATATGAACAGACTTAGTGAAAACATTCACAATGTTCAAGGGGGCTCTCATAGTAACCTGAGAATAACCTGCTGTCCAGCTTATTATTTTGGCATAACTTTTACTACCTTTTTAAAACTGAACAGCAGAGAGACACAATTATAGCAAAATCTACTGAAGAGGTGTAAAAGCATCTGCCTCTCTACGACACATATATAATTTGAAAACTCCCTGAACGGTGTAACTATGTAAGTACTCTGTGAAAGTAGCCATCAAGAATGTGTCTCCTGGAAAAATGACAGTGTAAATGACACTAAAATCACATCAAAATTTGCCATTTTCTCATTAATTAGTTTTTTTACTCATGCGATCAAATCCCAGGCACAACGAGCCATATAACAAGTTGATGAATGTCTTATCTCTCAATGAGACAAAACTGCCACACCTCCAGACTGATGCCACAAATTTTAAAATGACATCCGTGTAGAAAAAGGTGGACACCATCAAAGCAGCTTTGATGGTTTGCAGCCTTATTAAAATATCACTGCTGATGCTATAACAAATCTACCTAAGGCAGCACAGACACAACAGGAGAAGCAAGGCCAAGCCGAATGCAGCCGAACCTAATGGAACGAACAGAAATGCGCGAAACCAATTATGTCACTCGTCAAGTCTTTTCCTTTCAATATTTTTAAGGCCTCTTAAGGTAGCTCTTCATATTTGGAATACAAAACCAAACATTTGATTAGAAAATGCTAGTTTACATGACATTATCATTCACGCAAGAAAGCCAGTCTAAACTGTTGAATAATTCTGAAAAGTAATTGAGCAGCTTTCAGAAATGGATGATCCATTGCTGACGAACTGAAAACCAAACACGGTAAAAAAAAATCATTTAAATTGCTGGAGTTTGACAATTTTGATGTGGTGATTAAATAACAGAAGTAGTTTAGGCTATTCTTTTTAACAGTCACTTCGAAATAATAATAACATGCAATACATTACATGTTTGCTTAAGATGCTGGAAAATTGATATAGGGTTAAATATATATATTTATGTATGCATGGAGTTGCAGCATGCCACTGTGAATTACCAGACTATTGTAAACTGGCATTCCTCATTCATTCACCCAGTGAAGCAAGCACCCAGTGGGCACTAGTCCAATGCCTTGCTTACATCAAATTAGAATTGGTACTTGTCCAATCGCATCTTTACATGCAAAGTGCTTTGTAGTGGCACGGTGCCTTTTCTATTATGTGGCTGTATGCAAGGTTAAATGAAGATCAGTCAGCCTAGAAAGGTAAGGCCAATTCTTTTACATGCAAATGATGCAAATGGGGTCAAACATTTCATGCAACTTGCACAATTAAAAAGAACCACCAGCTGGTTGCAGTGTGACAGTGACTGGAAAAAACAAAGTCATCAATGAAAAACTGTCATGTAATTGCAAATTTTTGGACTACATATACTACAAACTTGTGGCATTGGCTATTTATGACATGTTACAGAGCAATGTTTACTGGAGCTGTCAACACTGTATTAAAGTTCAATTTACCTCAGACTTTTAAGAAGTCCTTGAAGTCATCTAGGTTTGGAGGCCCCCTGTATAATTGGCAGCCTCTAAAAATGATTTGGAGGGATTCACTGGGGAGTTCGATATCTTGGTATGAATGCTGAGTTTCTTTCCACCTTGAGGATCTGTCCACTTGAGTGAAGGGAACCCAGAGTAGAAGTGTAGTGGAGGGAAAAGCTGGAGTGAGAGAGAGATATGACATAATCCAAACTGAGATTGGTTGCTGTGTGATATCTTGTTTCTCAGCTCCAAAGGCCCAATCAATATCTGCCAGTGAAGGAGAAGGAAACTCTCGGTCTCTGTCTGTCTCTCTGTCTTGCTCTGTCATTTCCTCTTTCTCAAACACATACGCAAGACATACACAAACATACAAAACAATCTTTCACATGCACACACACGCACAAATCACTCACATCTAATAACCCACCAACTGAAGGCAACCAAAACAACATTTAAGTTTTACTTTAAACTATGGAACTGGGAACCTATCCCAGCTGTCATATGGAAAGAGGAGCGTTACACCCAGAAGACCACACCCTCACATTTACATACACGGCCAATTTACAGTCACTGAATAACTTCATAAGATGAAAGATAACCCACTCAAGCATAAGGAGAACATGCAAATTGCACACACAAAAGTGAATGTGAACCTAGAAAATGTCTTTGTGTTGGGTGAAAGTTTAGTGCCGTTTTTACTGAAAGAAAGAAGACATACTTTAAATGAAGGATTTAGAATCCACCCCCCAAAAATCCATTACAATGAGATACAGTAATTATTATATATTTTCAAAAAAACTAAACAAAAACAAAAAATGAAGAAAAACCAAACTAAAAAACTCAGTTTTTTAGTCAAGGAGAACTGATACTTCTTTCAAAGGTGTAGGTCCTTCCATTTCTCTGCTTTGGTTTTAAGTTTATTGGGTTTTTAAGGGGCTCTCTCTGAAGATACATCAAGTTTTGTCCAATAATATTCTCAAATACAAATAGGTAAGCTGATGTATAGTAGATGCCTCTTTGCCTGTGAGCCTGGGACTTTATGCCCAAGGATGATGCTTATGAATCAAAGTTGACAAAGGAACAAAACAGGAAAATGCTTGACATGTGGAATAAAGTCCACCAGTATGAAAGAGATGGTATGAGTAACTTATCAGGCAGCTGTTGAACAAGTATGATATGTAAAACTGGATCACGTAGATTTGAAATACTCACTCTGGAGTCTGGTTATATGTGGACTTTCAATACAGCATAGGCAAACAAAGCAAGAGGCCTGAGGCTAGAAGGTACATGCATGCAATGTAAAATATAAACACCTGGAGGGTGCTGTTGTCTGTGTGTGTGTTGTATACTGAGGCTACTTGAACGGTGAACCATTTTGCAGACAATGTTCTGCCAGTGCAAGGAGAAACCATCAGGGAGCCACGTGCCAGGTTCATCGCAGAAGAGATAAATAGACATTAATACTGACGACCCAATTACCTGCAGCTGTGACTGCAGCACCACGCCAGCCACAGCTGCATGCCAACCTGGACAGATGCACCACACTTGACTACCACAGCCACAGCTCCCCAGGATTTACATTGTCTGTTTGAGGCCAAGTAGTCTTGTAGTAATAGTCTTGTCTTGTAACTGATAATTACAAGACAAGTAATTCTGATAAACCTTGAATAAGTTAAAAACAAACAAGGTAGGACTCAGCACCACAACATTGGTCACTACCAGTATATTTTTCACCGGGATGGAATTTTGTTCGTGTCACCACTAAATATGAAACTGCAGAAAAATACTGCAGAAATCACAATTTTCCAATATGAAGGAGCAAACAGCTAAAATCAGTACCTGGCATAAAATGATCCTATTTTGAAGTGATGGAGAGCAAAACAGAGCTAAGTAGATGAAGTAAAACTATGTCGAATCTATATGAACATTTTAGGAACATAAACATGAGTTTTCTGTTGCTATTGCCCTGACCTCTACTTACAATATTTCCCAATTGTTTACACACATTTTCTGAAAGCATGCCTCATATTGTCAGAACTCTACACACAAATCAAAAAACACACACACAAAATGGGCAAAACCCTTCAATTCTCCTGCAAAATGAAACTCTACATTCAAAACAATGTAAATTCTTCACAAAATGGTATTTTGTTTTCAAATGACACACACAAACCATCACATGACTAGAACCAGTTGAACACTGATGTGAAAACACTATGTCACTTCTTCTCCAGTAAGCCTTTATTTGTTCAGTGTTACACTTACTACAGACAGTACATAGGCCTACATAAGTGCATTGGAAAAGATTTCAGAATGTTTGTATACAAAACACACAAAAACAACGTACACAGTGTTCATCCCAACCAACACAAAGTTGCACATACCGTGGTCTACATATACAAACAACAGAAGAAACTACTGAATACAGTTACATTCAAAAC
>VOQK01001608.1:0-15223 GCA_015052645.1 Benitochromis conjunctus
TCCACCCAATCAAACCCCATGAAATATCACAGCGATCGAAGACATAAATCATCATTTATGAACAGGCTGCCAGGAGCCATGTGACTGGGACGTTTAGTAGGATAGAGGATCAGTCATTTCTTTCATTTATTTACTTTTAAAGGGTGCTGACAAAATGAAAAATGTTTGTCCCAAGTGCCCAGTGCTGTAATAGATTATATCTATCTGACTTTTTGAGAGGGTCTCAGATCAGAAAACACTTCATATCAGTATGGCTCTAAGGGGAACAGTCATTTATTTGCAGGGTGATTCGAGAAAGCCAAATAAGGCCATGCTGATAAATAATAGCGTTTATCTTTCAGTAGCCGTGGGCGTGTGAAATACACGGTCTTAAAACTCAATTTTTCAAGAGCAAAAACGTTGCAAAATATTGCGTATAAACCATTTCAAATCTTTGTGCCAAAAAGAGGAACATAAGAAAGGCTGGGGCAATAAAAGCTTTCATCCTGTTCATACTCATCCACATGTGATTTGAATCAGTGAAGTGTGAATTGCTTCCTTAAATTCTGAATAACAGCATTTGGACAAACACCATTAAAAACGCATTTATTTTATTAAACTAATATATCCTCTTCACTGAAACATTGTGCGTCTAATTGTGAAGTTAGACGCAGACGGCAGCATCATGTAATGACTTTTCTTTACATACATTTGTTTTTTGTTTTTATCTCCTTCCTGACTCACTAGGTAAAGACAGTTCAGGTCTGGCAGATTCTGATTTGGCCCCAGACTCCGACCCACCTGGAATGGACACCAGATATCTGGCTGTGAAGGATCAGGGCGTTAAGGCAGCCTCCGATAGGACGCCAGGCACTGACTTAACGAGCCCTCTGGACAAGGCTGATGGTGGCGAAAGCAACAAAGGCAAGAAGAGGCGCAACCGCACGACCTTCACGAGCTACCAACTGGAAGAGCTGGAGAAGGTTTTCCAAAAGACACACTATCCTGATGTTTATGCTCGAGAGCAGCTCGCGCTCAGGACGGACCTGACTGAAGCCCGCGTGCAGGTACTGCAGTACACTCAGCAGCAGCGCACTGGGGGGATTTCACATGCAGCTAAATGGGTTAAGCAAACTGCAGATAGAGCTGGAAAAAAGGAAACACTCCACTTTATAATAACACACTGAGACTGATTAACAAACTTTATTTAGGGTGGTCGTTCGGTTATGTGTCTTTAGAGACGTTAACTTCTCCTTCAGAGGTGTAGAAAGAAAAACTGAGCTTTTCCACAGCTGAACTCTTTTTTTTTTTTCTCCAAACATCACAACCCAGCGGATCTTTGAGCATCTGCAGCTCGACACAGATAACGTCACTCACAGAACAACATGAGAGATTTATCTGGTAATGTGGGAGTCAGGGGAGAGAGTGGGGGAGTGGGAGCTAGCAGAGGCCAGGGGGGCCCAGGGGGTAGCTGAGGTTTGAGCTGCCTGGGCCTCATATGTGCAGTTTTAGGAGAGCAGACTTTCATCAACATATGAGGAGACCCCTTTGACGCTGCTGTGTTTCTATTTTTTCCCCTCTGCACTTGCACCTAAATGGTTTAATTTGCTGAATCTCTGAGTTTAGCTTTGCCCGTGTTTGTCTCACTGGCCCGGTTATGACTGCTTTGATACATTCTAACATTAATGCGCAGAAAAGGAAACCTTCACCGTTTCTGTGCCATGTCCGTGTGTGGTGTATGTGTGTGACTACAAAAGCCCCTGGATTTTCTCTGTTTTTCTTTCATTAACTTCCTCTTCTGACAAGAATGTGTCCCTGCTGTTGTCTCCGGGGTAAGGTGTGAAACTTTTCCCGTGGGCTTTTAGCGAGCTGGAGATTTATATGTGAATTTATATCTGTTTGGAGGCATGTGATGTCTTCCAACAATGTACGGAGACAATATTATGGATATAGTTTTTGATGTGCGGGGCTGTCATACATGGGATGAGATAAGAGCTAGATTAAAACCAATCTTCAACATGGAGCCGTGGCCAGCACATTTCCACAGCGAAACGCAGGAAGTCCATGCAGCCAAAGGGTTATAACTCAACCCCGAGTCGCTCAAGGTATGCTGCTCAGCTCTGTTCTGCAGCTCGCGCTATCACGGACCTGCCCGCTTCAGATGAATGCAGCTTTTTACAGCCCTCAGCTCTCCCAGTGGCCTTCTTAAACACTCAAGTTAAAAAAGATAAAAGACACGAGATGCCTTGTCAGTCAGGGAACGGGGCTCTGCGCTCCGCTCACACGCACAAGAAAGCGCTCACAGCTCATCATTTCAACATCTGGAATGAAAAAACAAAAATGGGAAGAAAAAAAGTCGATCAGCTGATGAAAGAAAAAAAGTCTACGTTGGCTTTTCCAAACTTTTTGTTTAATTATAAGAACAAGAGAAAAAAAGTCAGTGAGAGTCCATATTTAAGTTCATTGCATGAAAACAGGGAACTTTCAGTTAAACAACATCAAGGATCGACGTTGTTTGCTTTTTCAGTCTTAGGGTTTCAAAGGAAGAGAGTGAGCCCAGGTCTTATACACAATATAGAAAGGTCAAAGGTCAAGGGTTTCAATAGCATCGTCTGCTGCTCTGTTGGTCCTGAGAATCAAGATGGCATCTGGTGTGTGAGATTCATCTCTAACTCACAACACTGATAAAGATTTTTAATTTAAACTATGAAACCATGTTTTTTTAAATAATTGAAATCATGTTTACATGCTAATACTGTGAGTCCAGCTGCGTTCCTTGTGGCGACGTGTTTGCAATTAGCAAGTATTATTAAGCATTATTTATTTTACCTTTACTTAAAAAGATAAATAGGACTTAACAACGTTAAGACTTTAAACATCTTGCAACAGTATCCCTGCCAAGACTGTTAGCCTTTCAGTTAGCGAGCGGTACAGAACAGGAAACACACAAAAGTGTTTACAACATAGAAATTAAACAGGACAAAGCTTCACCTTCATACGGAAGCTTGTTTCTGCCATTAAAAGGAAATGCGAGTTAAGGATCTCGAAAACTTTCCTTACTAACTTCTGAGAAAATAACTCAAATATAATCTCAAGTTATTAAGTCCAAGTTTTCAGACAATGCTTGAAATTTGATTTAGCTTTGCCTGGTTAAAAAAAAAAAAGTAAAAATAAAATAAAAGGTAATAAATAAACAAAAATGTATGTATCTTTTTTCCAGTTGTTAGAAACAAGCTCCCGTACATACATCACAAAAGAAAAACCGTGACACCGGGTCCAACGGGGGCAGTGAGGGTCAGCTTTAGTTGGCAGGTGTGACTGCTAAAGCTGTGACCCACCTTTATCATTATGTTTTACACTTTCACATTTCAGGGAAATAATTAAACATAACGTTGCGTATAACTGCATGTTAAACTAGCAGCTGAAAATATGTTACTTATTATTACCTTGAATAGAAATAATATTAATGGTGTTAGCCTGTGTTGCTTTTGATCATGGCCTAGTACAAAACAAGACTGCAGCAGTCTTTCCCAGCATGCATCACATTCCCATTTAGCTTATAGAAAAAGTTATATTCTACATTTCTTTGGGTTTTGTGTCCACTGCTTGTCCTCATCTTACCTTTAATTGACACAGGAAATAAGACATTATGTGGTGGGAGGAGGAGAAACGAGAACAAACTCACATTTAATGAACAACAACACCGCTCAGAGGCGCTTCAGCGATATTATTAGTGCTTAGGAGTGTTGGAAAACCAAAGCCAGGCTCAGCCTTGGATTTCTTTTTACTTTGGCTTGGAAGCTGACATGAGTGACAGCAGAGGCGGGTTATCAATCCTCTGAGCTGGTCTCTCACTTCAAAGTGTTTTCAGCCCCATACAGCTCTCCTGCCGGGGCCAGTTTGGTATTTCTCTGCTCTTTCTCTCTGGGGCAGTAACATAAATAAAGCCTCATTGAAAGTCCACCAGCTACTTAAGCTGTCAAGGTCTTTACCAATTACTGTCACAAAGCAGCGTGTGCAACGCAAAAATACGTTCTCGCTGTATAATAGCCAACAGACTTGGCACGAAGCAAAGACTGAGCAGGTTTGAGCTGCTGGCGACACTTATGCTGGGCCATAGAGGTAGCACACAAACATTTTTTTGGAGCGTAATTATCGATATTACTCCAAAAGAACCAGCGTGATCTTGCCTGGGGTTGAGCATCCTGAGTTGGATAGTGTAGAAGAGGATGCATGAAAACATGAAGGAAAGAAGGATTATGTCCTTTGGTCTGGGACAGCGTCAGAAAGGCAGGAGTTTTAGGCTTCAGGAAATTAAAAAGCAAAATGCAAACAAACCTCAACTTATAATCCCATCTCACCTTTCAATGTCCTTTATTGCCTCCATAGATTTATGGTGAAATATCTGGGCACAGAGCAGATGCACAAAATGTGAGAAATCCCTTTGGAAGGTAACTTTTTGGTACCGAATTTAAAACATAATCAGTCCAGGCTGGCAGCTGAGAGTTGCAAAGGAAATCAGGTGACCTCTAAAGCGTGCCAGAGACAGTGATGATAATTTAAACAAACTAATGCTCTCGATAAACAACGCCATCGGGTTCAGACGTCAAAGGTAATTATAGATGTCTGTTTTTGGCGATCAGCAAATAAGCACGAAGGTGAGACGGAGCTCTGTGAAAGCAGCAGCGCATTGTTTACGTGTTTAATCTTCATTCTTGTCTTTATCGTTTATGGGATTTTTTCACTATTATTTTAATCAAAACTAAAAAGATAACAATAATTCCTTTCTGCTTCAAGTTTACACCTAAGTCTGAATTTTTGATATGCTTCAGATAATATTTGTGATATTCAGGCTTTCAGCCTTTGGCAGTCTACCTGCATAAGGGTCGTTTTCCCATTTGAAATGGAAACTTAGATTTGTATCTATAGAAAAGTATTTCCTTTAGGCTTGAGGGGAAAGCTGCTGTTAAGAGTTTAGGCTCCTCTGACTGCACACTCTGTCCTGGATGAAAGTAAAGATTTCTCATGTTCACAGATAAAAAAGAAACAAACAAAAAAAAAACCTGAAGTATTGCTGCTGGTTTTTGTGATATCTGGACCTTTTCTTTTCTCTGCAGGTGTGGTTCCAGAACAGGAGAGCAAAATGGCGAAAGAGGGAACGCTTTGGGCAGATGCAGCAGGTCCGGACACACTTCTCCACAGCTTACGAGCTGCCTCTCCTGACTCGTCCAGAAAACTATGCCCAGGTACAGCGTGAGCTCTTTAACACGTGTTCTCTCAGACCCCCCCAACAAAAGCAAAACGTAGACAGGGGTGATTTTTTTTTTTTTTTTTTTACTGCTATTACTCTAATTTCTGCTCCAGACTGGGAACGATTCACCTGCAATAAAATCAACATTTAATTGCCTTCCGTTGCGTCAGGAAAGTTGCTGCAGGTGCCAACAGTAAAAAAAAAAATAATCTCTTTCTCAAGGAGTTGTTGAACATTTTTGAGAAAATTGGCTTTTTTCCTTCGTAGTAAGATCATTTTTAAGAAAAAAAGGGAAAAATATGTAACACATTTTGTACGAAAGCACCTCTGAAGGGTGCTGATTAACACATTATGCTGTTTTTTGTCTAATCTTCTCAGGAGGTTCACAGTTTAAGAACCACTGGAGTTTAAACACATCTGCTAAGTTTCCCCCTGCAAACCAACATTAACCCTTAACAAGGAAGCAAATAACTAATAAATATAGCCTAATTACAAAATTCCTTGAGCATGTGAGGGTTTAGATTGGACTGTGTTGGTTACAGGCTGTGGCACATGCACATGAAGAGAACTAATTAAGGATAAGCTAGAGTGAGATAAATGAAAATACACCTGCAGTAATCTATTGTATACACAAGTGTTAGTTAATGGGATAAACAGCCAATGTAGTCTTTGCTTTCCTTTAAGAGTGCATTCAAAATAATGAGGTGTGTGACTGCTTCACTCATGTTGGTTTC
Organism: Benitochromis conjunctus; assembly: GCA_015052645.1. Classification (NCBI taxonomy): domain Eukaryota; kingdom Metazoa; phylum Chordata; class Actinopteri; order Cichliformes; family Cichlidae; genus Benitochromis; species Benitochromis conjunctus. The sequence continues at coordinate 5,965 of VOQK01001608.1, forward strand.
CCAACAATATTCCAGATCCAGAACCCTTCCTGGATCGGCGGCACCAGCGCTGCGTCTCCCGTGCCAGGCTGCGTTGTGCCCTGCGACACGGTGACTCCGTGCATGACACCTCACCCCCACTCTGCCAGCGGGGTGTCTGATTTTCTGGGAGTACCAAGTCCCGGAGGTCACGTGGGGCAGGCTCACATGGGCAGCCTATTTGGAGGATCTCCTGGCATGGGTGGAGGCATCAACACTTACGATCTCAACATGGACCCCGACCGCAAGTCCTCCAGTATCGCCGCTTTGCGCATGAAAGCCAAAGAGCACAGTGCAGCCATATCTTGGGCCACATGATGTGTTGACATATGCTGGATGACGGGGGACTTTGTTGACCCCTGAAAAGTCTAAACAATCCCAGCATGGGGTGAGGGGGCACTAAAATCAAAACTCTTAAGGCAACAGTGACTACCTTCAAAAATGCTGCAATCAAATTATGTGGAAAAAAAAAAGAGGGAGAAAGATTTGGCAAAATCGGCAGTGCCATGTTTTTGGTGGCTCCGGTAGCAGTGAGTGCTGTGGAAGCCTGGTGAGAAGGTGAAGGTATGCTGTATAACAGGAGTTGCAGTGTAGTGCTGAAGATAGGCAAAAAAAAACAAAAAATAAAATGCTAAGAAAAAGTTTAATTAATCCAAAACAAAAAAAAGAAAAATCCATGCACTTATTTGCTATCACAGACACAATTCTGTTTGTACAGAGGTTTTGGTATTTTTGGTTTGGTGCTGTTTTTATTCTGATCTTGTTATTTAAAATTTCACCTTGTTATCCCTTTTGCGTCATTTAATTGTAAGTTTTTATTTCACAGCTAGTTTAAAAAGCATTCTGACCCCAAACCCCCAAATCCCAAACCCCATACATTTTACTCTTTGTCAGCATTAACTTAAGTCATGCCGGTGCTGAGATGACCATCAATACAAGCGTCACATTAACCCAGTCTGGGTATGTTTTCCAGTGACTGAACACACAGACGTGGCTCTTCCCTCTAACATTACAAAGTAAACCAGATGAAAAGTGGTTCTCTTGAGTATAGCCAAGGGTAAAAAATCCACCTGCTGCACAAACCCTGCCTGCTGATGCCCAGAGAGGAGGAGGAAATGGTGTATGGGAGTACGAGAGGGGCACAGCAGGCCTGCTGCTCTCAGGGTTGGAGAGCCTGGGAGCGCCAGCCTCCAAACAGATGCAGCTCTGTTTTCAGGAGAAAGACTCCAAGTGGACATGACTGTGCCCCTTGCATTTCTAGTCTCACAGGTCTCAGAAAGAGAAGTGCCTACCAGTCAGCCAGACTGCCAGAAATAACACAGGAACCAGCAGAAGCCTCTTTTGAAACAGAGCGGGCTACTGGGGATAACACTGTGTGTTGACACTCTTAAACACTGAATGGATGTCAGTATTCTGCAGCCTTTTCTGGACTTTAACAAGCCTGCATTTGGCTTTCAATGCAGCGCTGGCATACATGTCATTGTTATTCTTCCTCTTCTTTTTCTTTTTTACCATCATCAAATCTTTCAAAGTACTCCATCACCCTGATTAATGCATACTGACCTCTGTCGTTCTGTTTAAGGTTTTAAGGTTTTGGCCCCGTGGCCAGCAAAGACATCTGCTTCTGTTCCTCATGCATACAGGAAGATTCAAGTGTATTTGGAACAGGATGTGTTAAAGCTGAAGTAAAGTCACGATCTCCTTTGCACTTGGTTATAGTGGGCACGTGACCCAGGACAACAAAAACTCAAATTCATTCTGTGTGAGTCCTCAGCTTAACTCCAAATATGTTTGGGTTGATGCCCCACTAAAGTGTGTACATCAGCTGGGTTCTGTATTATTGAGTAAGCTCAGGTCTCTCTCTCGGATCCAGTTCACCTTATTTATTTGACGCTGTAGCATAAAACAAACTAAATGGCAGAAAATCCACTGGTGCTTCTCTGCGTCTCTGGATAAACTACGATGATCACTCTGCCATCTAGAGCGAGGTGACTGACGGGAATGAAGTTAAAACTGGCCGAAAGCTCTCTACAGCAGGACGAGATAGGATAATTGTGTCCGTCACAGAGTTGTGGCATGGAGACAAGGATTAAAGCTACAAAACTTTGGTCCTAGCTTCATCCGTTTTTGACCATATTTCTAAAAATTTTTTTCCCCGTCAGATACCAACATGACAGGTCCATGTCTTCCCTCAGCTTTCTTCTAGTTTACTTCTATCAGGACTTAAGCACTATGCCTGTGTCCGTGTCCATTGCCCCCAAGAAAAGAAGTATAAGATAGAGGTTGACCTCATATCTTGCTGGGGATATCATTCAAATTTTTTAAACATATCTAAAAAGTAAACTTCCATTTTTCGCTGGTAACAGCATCTTGCAGTGACAGAAATAGCCGATGAGCTTTTCTAGTGCAGTAAGATGAGGTAATACATGGTTTCCTTTGTTTGCAAAGCCTGATTTAGGCCTGAAGCATAACAAAGGGTTTCATGGTCTCAGAAAGCAAACCCGATACCTTGCGGTACCACCTCTAGGCAGAGCAACCATTGCTAATTCCCTAAACTAAACCACATTCCCTCTCCTCCTGGGTAGGTAGATAAGAGAGGTGAGCTATGGGCTAAAACCTGTCAGCAGAGCAGATCGCCCTCAAGTCGTCCAAATCACCTCCAGTTTCACTCCTCTGTCCAAATGCGAGGCATGTGCATGCACAGAGGACATATCCCACAAGTGAGAGGGTATCCTTGCGAATGTGAACATGGGGCCCCCTGTGCTCTAGCCTAGGGGTTGGACGGAGGGCGAGCTGTGAGGGCGTCTGCTGTGTTCCGGTGTTCTGGGAAAAGGACAGTGCACACAGCTGCGCTCAGGGGGTAAATGCAAAACAAACATGCCTCACACATGCTTCCCCCTCAGCTGTCATGGCTCTGCTTTCAAAGATCTACTCCCCCCTCCCCAATCACACACATTGCACTGCGCCTCTCCCTTCGCTCACTCCCACTATGTCCACCAGCCTCAAGCCACAGGCCCTCATCACAGGGTCTGAGGCACAGCCACACAGGCAACCGAGGAAGGCTTTTTAATTAACACTGAGCCATGTGGAGGCTATGGACTGCAGTATTGTGTGTCAGGATGGACAGGACTGTCTGTCTTCTAGTTGGTCTAGCTGGACACAGACATACTAGCAATGAGACGCTCAGGTTTACTGTTTTCTGTGCATTTAAGGTTCAGAGAATCTCCAGTGATGTCTTTAACATGTGGAAACCAAAGATGGACTGTTTTTACCCCTTTAAGTAATTTCCTACATTTACACACAGCCTGTTAATGCAAGATTCAGCTTTACATTAAAAAAGAAAAAACAATCTCTCCTGTATGCTGCACAGCTCCAGCCTCGAGTGATGATGGCCCCTTTTGTCATTTTTATAATACTACTGAAGTCAGGTAATCAGTATAGGAGTAAATATATGATAAATGCGTGCCGTTGTGTGCATGTACAGTGTTGTGCGTGCAGCTTGAAGTGTCATAAGAGACTCTTAAACATTTTACTAATTTGATGCTGTTTTATTTTGTGAGACAATTTATAAATATTTGAGTGTAAGACTTTTCTTAAACTTGGTGATGTTCTGTTTGTATTCCTAGTGTTTGTGGACATTGTTTTCTTAATATGTTATTCTTTCATTTTCCCCCCCACCAAGTTTGTGTGGCTTTAAGCTGTCTTTGGAAATGAGAGTATGAATTTACTCATGCTTGTGTGATTAAAATACCATAAGTTATTGTACTCTGATTTAGAGTCGCTGTGTTCTGAAATGCGTTACAGCCTTAATAAGGTGGAAGCAGCAAAACAGTAACCGCTCCCTGCAGCTTCTCAGCAGACCGAGTCTTACAGAAAAGTCTGCAGCCGCGGTACAGAAGAAAACGATTCTCCTATTAGCGTTCAAAGATCGCTCAAGTCACTCCGAGTCTCAAGACAAGTCTTTCAAGATGTCAGCTAAAGGCGCTGGTTGGCCAGAGAAGTTGTCTGAGGCTGTTGAGAAAACCCATAAAATTTGCTCCGTCTTATTACATCGCACCCCCGTGCCAAAATATTGTGTCATCCCTGTAGTCACATTGTGAAATCCCCGTGCATTTCAGGTCCTTTGAAGGGACACGAGTGCTGAAATGAGATCGCGCAACCCGCAAGACTATCACACTAATTGAAGCTGACAAAAATACGAACTGCACCCTTTTGAACCGCTGACATTGAACAGGGTGGATTAGGCGGCTATATTAACAACAGGTGACAGCCTGGAGGGAACAGTGGATTGGCCGTGTCACGGAGGGTCTGATCTGGACAGTCACAGATTACAAGGCGAGGCAGACGTTAAAGAGGAAAGTGTCCTTCCTCATCTTCTTTCCCACCTCTCTTACACATTGAGGAAAAGAAAAACTGCGGTACATGGTTGTGCAGGGCTTTACTTGTAATGTATTACAAAGTCATATATACAGTTAGATGCATAAACCCCAGTTGAAAATATAAAAACAACAAGAAAGGGAAATTTAAAAGAAAACAAAACAAACAAAATCATCTTAAAAGACTGCGCTGCTCTCAGATTTGCTGCCTTAATGATGCAACTGGAGAAATTAGTGAGAAAAAAGGTCAAAAACGGAAACATACACAATAGGTTAGATTACAAAAAACAGGAAAAAACAGTTTATACACGTCTGTTTTGAAAAATGTGCATATGTCAACCAGTACAAAGTCTTCTATTCTAATGTAGTGTTCATACACAATTCATGAAGTGACTCTGATTTAGATGCTTCAATAAGCGTCACAGTTTTCTTACATTTCTATGTATAAATACAAAGAAAGGCTTGCTCGAGCGGTATAAAATTACAGTTGCAGTGAAATGCTCCAGTAGCTCGACATCCCCGTTTCCGAATCACCTACTCACTCTAAATCTTAGATTTATGGTGCCAGCTTTGTCTGATGATCTGCTCTGATTGCGTAAAGCACTGTACATCATGAATAAAGTGTACACGGATGTGTCGTTGAATCGTTTTGTTATTTATCATGTTAACTTTAACATTTATTACTGTTTTTGTGTTGTACAGCTGTAAGAATAATGTCCCGTGTCAGCTTTTTGGAAAGAAGGAAAAACATAGAAGAGAAAGTTTGTGTTGGAGAATCATAAATTATACAGCACTGCTGCAAAATACAAATATATACACTGTATACACTGAATCGAGAGAAGCTGGAGCCCAAAGCAACCAGCTTGAAAACGGTAACAGTGAGGGACCAAAAACCTGGAGTCAGTCGGCCTGTCCGTCAAACGTCAGACTCAGGGTGACCCTCGGCAGCAGTGAATTTTACTACTTCATAGCCCCTCCTCAGGTTTTAATGTAACTCTGATTTAAAATATTAGCCTGATGTCATTAAATTCAAGGTAAAAACTAAATTCACTTGAACCGAGAGGTGAAATGAGCATGTGCAGCTTCAGTCAGAAAACAGTGTTGGTTATGTGTGTTTGAGTGCTGAGGCTGCGAGGGGGTCCAAACATCCTCTGCTGGCTGGTCAGAGGCTGCCGATGTTGGGGAAGCTCTTCAGCTTCTCTGGGAAGTCATCTTTATAGAGCACCGGGTCTGCGCGGTGTTCCACCACCTTCAGAGGCATCGTCCCGAAAACGGAGGCAAACTTGTTGATGCACTCAGACCTATGGAGCAGAAGACATTTTATTTGCAAGCATGATAAAAATCATGCATTCATATAGCATCTGACCCTTAATGTAGCCCATTCTCAATACTGAGATGGACTACATTAAGGTCACTTATATTATTTCCACATTTTATACATTTGCTTCCAATGAGACACACTATGTGAAGGTTTTTATAAAGTTTGTTTTTGGACATTGGCTACTTTTTCACTCATTTTCAGTCCTTGTACAAAATAATTTTCTTGTTTTTTAAGATTTTTTTTATTTTTTAAACAAACACAATATAAGTCACACATCCTACTACTGATGTTCTTAAATTGTACCAAACTAAAATGATCTGAGGGCATTTCAGCTGCACTTTGTTGATCATTTTGAAACAAATACCTCTCCACCATGTGTGTCTGATCCAGCGACAGTCCATCTATGGCAGTACATTCGGGGCACTTGAACTTCTTCCTTGGAGTCACCTAAACAGAAGCACAAATACAGTCACACCAGTGACATGTGCTCACTTCAGGGTTTGTTAAAGCTCAGCATCCTAAACGGGAGCCGTTTGGTCAAATGAAGTAAGTCTGTGACAACTTTTGTTACAGACAGCGTAAAGAATTACTTTTTAATTCTTACTGGCAGAGCGGCAGGACATTTCCTGCGCTTGACTTTTGTCATGAACATGTGAACATTTGAATGTGCGCATGTAGAAGGACGGAGAAGACAGATATTGTTGGTCAAAGAGAGTAAGTTAAGGAACCTGTTGGAGATGTTGTGGGAGGTAGGACCAGGGGTGCAGGTGTAGGAAAGTGTGGAGCCTGTGATTTGACAGCAGAGTGTGCATAAGCCCTAGTGAGCTTAGAAAAACACACTGAGAGGGGGAGTGTCAGTGAGTGACTCCCAGATAAGGGAGGTTAAGGTCGGGCTTTAGCTCAGGGCCCCTGCACCTGGACAGAGTTGGGGTGATGGGGAGGAGGGAGAGGCTGTGATGTTGAAGGGTGAGAGCTGATCAGACCCAGAGATGCTGGTCTGTTGTGTCAGGCTACAGACTCCCCATGCAAACTTTTAACACCCAGACCAGACAAAGCCATGAACATACCTTTATGGGGGCTTTGCCAGTGATGTTAGCCACCAGGAAATTCATGGCAATATCTTCACAGTTCATGTGAGCATCCACCCAGTTCTTGATGTCTCCTGGCATCTTGTATGTATACAAATAGTTGAAGTACTGAAAGGAAAGAAAAGAGCTGACAGTTTAACACAGTGAACCAGCAGTATGTAAGGAGAACCATTGTTTTTCCAAATTTCTTTAAACTCACTATCAATACTTCTTGTACAGCAATGCACTACTGATGCTGCGGTCTAATCTAAGATAAGCTTCACCCATTTTCACAGAAAAATTACTAGTGTCAAAAATATTGACAGCAATACAAAAACATAACAATGCTGTGACCACTAAGGTACAAAATCCAAAGATGATTTGCAACCCAAGTCTATGCTTTATCATCTTCCCACAGAAATTACCCCAACTTTTGCTAAATGGTTACATACTACCTGTGAAGTCTTAAACATGTTGAAACGTGGGCTTGTTCATGCTATGAACCAGAGGTGCTCAATACCAAAGGAAAACAAACGTGGCATGTATAGAGATGGCAACGTTTCAAGCAACTTGTCTCAGATCACCTTGTGGTAGAAGGCAGCTCCAGTTAGAACCATGGAGACCTCGTTGGTCCACTCCGACTCATACTTCCACTTTCCCATTTCATGGTCCCAGAGGTGCAGCCGCCCAGGGTAGCCCACCAGCCTGTCTGGAAACTCCCTCCAAACCTGGAAAGAGCAGGAGAGAAGACAGATCGTCTAACATTCAGCTAAAGTGAACCAAGATAAGAAATAGGGACTTACATAAAAAAAAAAAAAAAAGAAATATTCAGAACAAAGTTCAAAATTAAAGTTTTAATCTTACATGTCCAACTATCAGCATCTGATGCTTTTCTAAAAACTACCACTCAAAGTCAAAAACTTGTAAAACAAAGAGAACTCTTTCAGGCAGAGAAATTGATTTATGACAAGCTGAATATTTCAACAGGCTGCTGGCTCAAAACCAGCAGTCAATCTGACCTCCTCCTATAAGCAGAGTCACCAACAGTGAAACTCCTCCTCTACACTGCCTGTAATTCAGCGTAATTACCCTTTAACTGAGCATAATTTTATTAAATGGTTTTTAAATGGATTCAGGTGAGTGTGCATGACTAAAAAGAGTTGAACAGGTATGCGAGTATGGAAAGCATCAGCTCCAGACCTGTCATCGTTCTTCACACATCAAACACATTAAACAGGCAGTCAAATTCCCAACCAGTAGAGAAGAAACACTGTAATCTCACTGAATGACTTTAAACTCTGGGATCAACTTGAAGTGGTTCCCTGCAATACCTGCCATCAGGGAGATGACTGGAAAGTATGGCCAAGGTTAAATTCTTCTTTTGTTTTTCCTCACCTCGTAGCCAAACTGCAGTTCATCAGATGTTAGCATGATGATGTCATCATCGATCGCTAGCACAGCTTCGGTCTCGATCTCGTCATAGGGAAAGAAGCGGTTGCTCAGTTTGTTCTCTTTGGTTCGCACCACTTTGAGCGGGACGCTGATCTTTGGCCAAAGAGTTTCTATCAGGGGTGAAAAAACAAAACTAATTGAGATTTTTTTAAACAGAGAAAAGAAAAAGAAAAAAGCTGAAACATTTTACTTTATAATCATGGTGACAAACATCAACAATTCTGCTAAGTGATTAAAACATTTGTCAAGCAAAAATGACAAAAATGCACTTTTAAAGTCGAACATTGCTGATTTCGCTCTGTGTGATAATGAGTTGGCTATTTTTAGGTCACTGAACAATCAAATTAAATGACTGCAAATAAAAATGAGATCTGTGTGGGAGACATACTATAAATGACACTTTCTGCAAGCATTTTAGGGGTTGAAAATGATAAAAATGAGTGTGTGAAGATATCATTTGACATCATTTACCCCTGAAAGAGGTTTTGAAATCTTTGCTGGCAGTGGAAAAATAGTGCTCTGGGAGCTTAACTTCACTCACTGACTCGTATCGCTATACTAACCTCAAGCACATGCAAATCTAACCACACTACGATTCTTCAGGAGGCAGACCAACAGGGGAGCATTTCAAAGATCTTGGGCAGTGTCCATGGCACGGACTATGGCACAGACAGATCACACAGAATGTGTTCCCCCATTAATGGAGTAACTGAGGCCTGGAAGCCCAAGAGAGGAGCTCCAGGTCCTCCTAACCACGTCTGAGGTCTCCTGTCAAAAGCTATTGTCAAAAATAAGCTGTGTTTAATGCCCCGAGTTTCTTTTTTCACACTCTTTGGATCTGTCATCAGTTTTTGTTGTTTTCCCCCAGGCTTGTAAACAAGGCAATAAAAGTGAAGAGATTGCTATAAAACAAATTACAGCTAAAAATAGAAGTAATGATAGATTGTGTATAAAAAAAAGAAAACATTTTAAAAAGGGGGGAGCGAAAACAGTAAGTCATTAACACATCAAATCTAGGCTAGGTG
>VOQK01001612.1:0-20212 GCA_015052645.1 Benitochromis conjunctus
ACCACTGAGGGAGTAAGTACTTGTTTCACTATTCTCCTGAGTGATAGGAGTCACCACTCAAAATAACGTCATATCTGCACTAGTATACGAGAAGTCAAAACCGCAAGCAAATAATTAGAGTTTTTCCAAGAAAATGTATGTTTTCAAACCTTTGCAGCATCTCCTGCTGTACATTCTGTGAATCACTGAGCTTCTGTACTGATACATCATGAAAGTGGCAGTAAAAACAATCGACTGTAAACTCATGTCTCCAAGCCAGCTGTGGCAACAGTGGCGCTCACGTGACTTTACAACTTAATCAAACAACAACAAAGCGTGCCTTGCACCACCGTCATATTTGTTGACCGGCACCGTTCACAAGGGCGGGAACGGGAAGCACACGTGAGCCATAAAGCAGGTTAAACAGCCAGCCCCGTAGGAGACGCAGGGTGTACACAATCAGCTTGAGGCATGAGCTATGATCAATATTTTTCTGTTTTCACACAAACACAAAATCAAAATCGCATTTTAACAGCTATCAACCGTAGTCAAAGCTTTGGAAATGGAAGTAGAAATGTTTAGTTGTGGGCTGATAAAAAGTGCTCCATGTGAAAAAGGTTCAAACTGAGGGAGGGAAAAGGTACCTTTTTAAATTAAGTCAGCTTATTTTGAGAATTTAGATTTCGTCCGTCCATCTGGGAGGAGAGGGTGAGACGAATCTCTTTTTCTGCTGCAAAACACATGAAATGAAATCACATGTAACCAGCTAAATAGCTTTCCTGTCAAAATCGCTCACTTGTCCTCTCCTATCTTTCCACACAGCTTTTTTGTCTCAATCCCCCGCTGTTTCAAACACTTCGCTAATAACTGACAGATCAGCAATTTGGCTGTGCTTTAAATATGTGCCCAAATTATGTCTCACACGCACGAATCTTGACTTTTAGCACCAACTTTTACTTTGCTTGAATAAGCAGCGCACTTTCAGTAAGACAATGAGCAGTTATCTCACTTTGTTTTTCTCTGTTCACAGTCATTTAATTAGGCTACATTCAGGTTATTTTCTGTGTCAGACCATACAGACTTTCATCTCCAAGAAGCTCTAAACACAAATACTAAAAATACATCGTGCTGTAATATCCTGTCAATACCACACCAGTGACATAAACTTAAATGAGACGAGAACAGATGTTGGCTATTTTGATCTCAATGAAACATTCTCTCACTACTCTCTCTCTGTAGCACAGACTAAGTGTATGTCAGATCCTGTAATGGCAGAAGTTAAGTGCCTCCTAAATTAATGTTTTAATGTAGTTACAAATAAGAGGCTTAAATGCATGTCTGTGTAATGTATATGCATGAGCCTTTAAGTAAGGAATGCGCATACTTGGTTTAATGAACTGCATCAGCTTGGAGAGATTCTAGACTCAGGTAGGTGATCAACTATCTTAAATACTTTTTAGATCCATAATTGCAACATTGGTTTTGTGGATTTATGTGCTTGTTTAATCTCAAAGCATTTTTCACTCAGCAGTTTCCCGCCATACGTCATGGGAAGATCATTTAGGCTCAAAATTAACAGGGCCTTGTGTTCAGTATGTCCAGAATCCTTTAATACATCGTATCTCATCTTGTTTTCTATCATGGGTCTTAAACTACCAGCACAGGTGGTTGATCTGCATCTCTATCAACATTTCTTTTTGCATCCATCCAAATATTTCTGTTTAGTCATCATTTAATTTTTAATTCCATAACATGCAAGTGTAGTTAGGAACAGCAGTACTAAATACAGTTCTGTTTGTTGTTTTGTCTTTATAAGATGTATTAAAATGTACAATGTGTTAGTACAAATATTTACATATATATAGAAGCACAAGTTAATCAAAGATCATTGACTTTTAAACCATGGATAAATTAAGTATGGTTTAAAGACTTTTAGTACTAGAATAATGTGCAAAAGTCTTGAGCCACCCTTCATGTCTTTATATAGCATGTATCAAATTTCTTAGACCTCCACCCAACTCCAAAATCCAGTTCGATAAAAATGACTAGAGGCTTTTTCTCAAGAGCTGTTTGCATTGATCATATTTAGTGACACATGTAAAACATGTCTGGCAAATTGCAGTTAAAATTATGAGCCTGAGTGGGCTCTCACATGCTGAGTCATAAGTATTGTGTTTGCTTCAATTAGTAGTACATTTCAAAATCAACAGATTTTGTGAAACAGTTTCCTGCTCACTAATTATAAACATGACAAGGATATCAAGGAGAAGAATATGACCCCAGTAAAAACAGTGGACTCGTGACAGCTAGACAGCCTTCTGTTGTTTAACATTATATGATTGTACGAGCCACCTTCTGGACTCAAGGTATCGATGACGTGAAAAGCGTAAGAAGTAAGCGCAGACTAAAGAAGTCAGAGAGTCACATCACTCATTCAAGTTACAAGCTGAGAGCACTGACAGCCTCTTGTAGTAGGTGGTACATTAGACAAGTCTAAGGCTGGTTAATTGCACCACTGTGAAGTGCATCAGTGTAGCTCCATCTCCCATGAAGTATACCGAGGCTGATGTAAGTGTATGTCGTACTGACAGCGATGAAGTGTTGCTTAGATTGATAATACTTTATGTTGATGCAGTGAAATGAGAAAACAAACTGGGTGCGTGTTTTCGGATCTCTCTGCACAGCACTGGATTCACAAAATTGATTTTTTTTAATATAAAGTTTAACCCCGAAAACTGACTCTTTTAAAATTTTGATTATTTCTCTGTACAATTTACTGAACTACTAAACTAAAATGACTCAACGATTAAGGTTTAAAGACCCAAAAGCTCACAGTAAGGAGCTGATTAAGAAATTGTTTTCAAGGACTTTAAGAGGCAAATACGTGATTTTGTGTAAGCTCCATAGTATTGTTTGGATTCAGTTCAGGAAGTGCTTCCCACTCTGACTCCATGTTACTTCATTTCAAATTTTGATGGCATATTATTCTGAATAAATAAAGAGAAATTTCATATTGATATGATAGCATTGCACATTTGATGCAGATTTGTCAGATGCACATAAATGATGTAGATCTTCGATCCCAAAGATGCTCTGCTGGATTCAGATCTGGTGACCAAGGAGGCCATTTGAGTACAGTGAACTCACTGTCATGTTCAAGAAAGCAGTTTGAAATTATTTCAGTTTTCTGACACAGTGTTTTATCCTGCTGGAAACAGCCATCAGAAAATGGGTACACTGTGGTCAGCAACAATATTCAGGTATGCTGTGGTGAGCAACAATGCCCAGTTGGTACTAAACCGCCAAGAAAAGAGTGCCAAAAAAAGAATCCCCCAAACAATTACACCACCAACAGCCCGAACTGTTGATACAAGGCAGGATGGATCCATGCTTTTTTGTCGTCTGAGTCAAATCCTGAGCCTACCATCCAAATGTCCTGCAGAAATCAATACTCAGCCTCAGATTCCTGCTATTAGCTGACAGGAGTGGCACCCAGTTGTCTTCTGCTGCTGTAGCCTATTTGCTTGAGGATTTAATATGTTGTGCATACCTCACCGCTAACAAGTGGTTGTTTGAGTTACTGTTGCCGTTCTCTCAGCTCGAGGCAGTCTGGCCATTTTCCTCTGACCTCTGGCATCAACAAGGCATTTTGACCCACTGAGCTACTGCTCACAGAATATTTTCTCTTTTTGGATGATTCAATGAGATCATTGTTCTTCCTCAGTCTGATGCTCCTTTAGAACTTCAGCTGATCTTCTTGAACATATTTACATGCCTAAATTCATTTGCTGTTCCTGCCAAATGACTGGCTGATTACATATTTGTATTAAACCTTATGCATGTAAAGTGCCCAGAGTGTATAAGTGTTGAATTATTTCACATACAGGATAGCAATGTCAATCTTGTGTGGGAAAAAATAGTACTTTTTACAATCACTTAACACATAATAATTTTTTTTGGAAAGGTCTGGAGAAGCAAAGTGAATAATAACACTGAGTAGATTATTTGAGAAGGAAAGAGCCTAAGTGATATGGACCTCCTGGGCCTGAGCTGGGACGTGGGGTCAAGCCCCCACGTCAGCATGCATTTGTCCAGCTGAAGGGAATGAATACCAGCTCCAGTGCTGCTGGACTGCAGCAGAGCCGTTGCTGTGACTTCACTACATGAAGAAAGCAGATAACGTTTTGTTTGTTTGTGTTTGGGTGTGGATTGTACTGTCACTGTTTTCGGTACGTGCTCTCAGATTACATATAGAAAAGAAATCGCCCCATCATTTAAGGGTGTCACTATCTTGCATGCGACCCACTCGACTCATCACACAGCAACACTGATGATCATATTTCTTTGTCGCTGAAAAGCAGCTTGTTTGTATGCAATGGAGTGTGTGTCTCTCTTGTCTTTTATTGCATCTGAAGAATGACTGAGGCAGTCGGATAGCAAAAGAACACTGTATCTTATCAACTTTGAATTTAAAATAGGAACATGCTGTGCTGTTGTGACCATCTAGTCATTATGCCATTTACTTGATTGTGGTGTTCACTGATCTCGGTAGTGTGTTTAATTAACACTATTGCATTACGGCAACAAATCTTTCTTTAATTTCACATAATTCAGATCAAAACATGATGCCTGGTGATTTTTCATCCCAGCTCTATTGTTCAGAGTTGACTTTCATTTTGATTGATTATCTGAGGTTGCTCATCATAGGCACATCTGAGCAAAGGCTGAGCTTGCCTTCACTTTCAGGATGTTTTTTTTTTTCACTAAAACCTGACTTACAAACACATTTGAAGTATAAACTGATTAAAGGGCAGACACAGATCTGCAAAACCTTTTTTGTTTTAGCTCAACCAATGGAATTGTCACTTTTCTAGCCTTTATCCTAAAGACATGGTGTGCATACAATAAGGCAGGCGATCCAAATAACTGTGACTCAAGGTTAAATGGTTAATAAAGTTAAGAAATCTTTGCCAGAGAAAATACATCCTTTTCGAGATGACTTTGAAGCCTTTTACTTGAAAACTTTTATTTGCCTCCTCTGTTTTGCTTCCACAGACTCAAGAATACTATAATGACAGTGAAAACACATTTCTAAAGTATTTTGTCCCTTGAAGCAGTTTGTTGAACTTTATGACACACGGAATATTCTTCAGATACAGTTTGCAGTTCCTTTTTAAGAAAAGTAGGAGCACACACTCCTATTTTATGCAGAACACTACACAGCTATCAAAACATTGCTGCAAACATTGAGGCAAACGAGTTACAGCCATAGCATCACAGATTTTAATAACGGTCTCTTACTTGTTATGTAGCACACTATTACAACAGTGTTAGACACAATGCTTGTGTAAGTGTATATTTGTGTGATTATTGTTTATTTGTCTATACTCTGTAGTTTAAAAAAGTGACTACAATACCCACAATGCCTGGCTTTTGATGATTTCCATTGTTCTTGCTGTATAAAGTTTGCGTGGGGAGGGGGGGGCACGAAAGTGTAAGTACCATTCTGTGTTGTTGATAAAGTAGAACTAAAAATATATTCTGCCTCCTTGCTTTAGCATGGTAAATGAGGGACTACACAATCTGCTGAGCCGGTGAGTGAATGATAGCATGGAGATCATGCAGTTGTTCTGGATCTTGTTTAGGATTTGCAGTAACATTTGACTTGGGAATCTGGGAAAGAATTGGTGCAAATGAGAACAAAGACTGAATCCATACTTAGCAGTCAGTGGGCTCAGTGACAAGTCTGAATTTCGGAAAAGAGCTGTCCTTCTTCATTTCACTGGCAAGAAGGTGCTGGGATATACAACACACTGGTCATTTAGCATGTACATAGATCCAGATGCTTTTTGTAGTCCAAGGAGGAACACTGTATTTAAAAGACATAAATTCTAGCCTCATCAATTTGAGGAAGGAGCATGAACAGACAAATTTGTAACTGAACTTTGATAGAGAGCAGAAAACTGAATTTAAAGAAACTGAAGATCTAACGATGAGGGAAAAACTGTGTTTAGTGTGATAAACAGGAGACTACATTAACAGCTACTGGCCACCACCTTTGTTTGGACCTGACAAAGGTAATCTGCATCTGTTGTGCAGCAGGAGGCCACAACAACACAGGAAAGTCACGTCAGGTGGCACAAGCACTGTACAAGCACTAACCCTGCCATAGAGGAAAGTGCCAGCAAAGCAAAGCCATCAGTCCATGCACAGACTCACTGTTTATAGGAACAATTCATCAAATTGGCCTCAAACTGGCTGGTTCACAAATCTGCTCATAGGAGAACAGACTGTCAACATTAAGATGGACACTGGTGCTGACACTAATGTGCTATCACGGACTATTGCAGGTAGACTGGAAGTGCAGTATGAACTAGAGAAGGTTGACACATTGTTTATAGATTTTCGAGGGCCACACATCAGAAATTAAGACTCATCAAAAGAATTAACGCCATGGCACATCAGAGGCCACCGTGCTGAGGAAAGGAGGTGATGCAGTTGTGTTCGAGGGCCTTGGTGAGTTTCCTGGTGTAGATCAGACCTGTGCAAATCTCCTTATGAGCAGAGTTCTGTGGTCCAGAGCTACACTCACACCAGTGGTCCCATCAAATTCACAGATGAGCAGACAGGCACAGCAGAAATGGAGCTTCCACAAAACAACTTTTGTGCTTGCTCTTCAGAGAGGTAGGCATGCATTAAGGTATGCATGGAAACAGTCAAAATATGGCAGCCATCGATATCTGTGAGACTCTGAGAGGAACCAAGATTCTATAACATCATTACACATCAGGAGCATGTTGTAGAATAAAATAGTTGAGATCTGACAGAACAACAAAGTACAGGGAAACCCCTGAGGAAACCACAGACTTGGACAGCGCCATGGAACAAGAAGAGGAATTGTCAGAACCAGGAGACACCTGAAATGGCAATGATGGTGAAAGTTTCTCGCAAAGAACACACAAACGCAACGACTCAAAGCATACTGTAAGAGCTGGACAAATAATGAGACCAGTCAAGACTGCAGGACAACATTCAACACTGGTATAGTACAGTACTATACCCTTTAGGGTAGTATTACCCTTAAGGGTGAAGCAATGTTACGATTGCTTGCAAGATCAAGAATTGTCATAACTGTAATTGTCAGCTTCAAACTAATAGTGTTGCCAGTTTTGAAAAATTAGGGTGTCGCTAAGATGGGTTGTTACAAGGATTACAATACCAAGATTGCCTGAGGAGTGCCATAGTGTGGGTAGCACTATTGTTGCTGTTTTTACCTTGTAATGATGATGATTATGCCTGTAATTGTCACTTACAATGTTACACGTACATGTTACCTTCAGTGAAATGGGACCCCTTCCGACCATACATACATTGCACAAACGTCACAATTGGGACGACAGGTCAGAGAGAGGTAGGATGGTAAGAAAAACAATGAAATACACAATACATGAGGGAAGAGGAGGAGAAATAAAGCTCCACACAGACTGAGCTCCTGAGAGGAGAGCAGTTTGAGAACAGAAAAAAAAAACCACCTCAGCACAAAGCGCATGAATCTTCACACCTTATAACATAAAAACACGTGACTTGCAACGAGGGGGGGTATTGGGTATGGGAATAAGCCGATGTAGGCAACAGCCATCCGGTCCTGCAGCCATACATACTCCGGCACTGGACACAGACCCGCCTGGCTGCATCGGGTGGAAGTAAGCATTGGCACTTGGAGCGGGGGGAGGGGGGTGATTGTATATCTGTGTCTGAGTACATGTGTATGTGTGTGTATCCTGTGTCCAACTCGAGAGAGAGTGCCCTTTCACCCAGTTTTAAGCAAAAGTCAACAATCCCCAAGCCAACGCAGGTGACCTTGAAGAAGTAGGAGGATAGGGCAGAGAGTGAACACAGTCTTGTAATCTGGGAGAATTGTTGTTCCAGCTTCGACCTTGGAGCTTCCAGCTGGTGAGGGGAGGCCGCATGAAGATAATGGTTGTTTGGGTTTGGTTTAAGGTGAGGAACTGCATTCCAATTTTGCAGTTGATCTAATGTCCATCACTGGTCCCCAGATCTATCAATTTCCCATTGTAGAGTCACGAGCTTCTCCATGATTTTATCCATATTGCGTTCAGTAAACACAGTCTGAGTACTCATGGCGCTGCCCACCACTTCAATCATGTCGGCCAGCCTTATGGGATTTTGAGCAGGTGTAACCGCTTTCATTAGTCGTCGATAAGCCAGGGCCGTGCCAGCTCCAATCAGCAGAACCCCATTAATAGGTAGATGTCTTCAAAGTCCTCCATTGAGAGTGTTGCAAGGCACACGACAGCCGTCCATCACGTATCAAGCCACAAACATTCCTGCAAGACAATAAGGCTCCCCCGAGCCCAGAGGGTGTCAATTGCGTTGACAGACCAGTTGATCTAATCTAAAATTCCTCGGTTTTATTTGAGATATCAAATTCTCTTAAACTGGTGATGAGACGCCGATGACCAACCACAGCAGAACAGAATCCCAACTGTGATATGAATCAGGGCAGGACTGCTTGGAGTCTAGACGCTGGTGGTGGTGAAGATGATGGAGGCTTGGATGGAGCTCTCAGTGGCCAGGGTGAGGTGGAGATGGGGAGTATGTGGGTGGAACAAATGAGAGTCTGAAAGGCAGAATGGCAGAAGAGCACTGAGATTTAAAGCCCGCAGAATGTAATGGAGAAGGCAGACAAGAAAATAATTGGACTATTGCAATGGTGTCAGCACTGAGTTTGACAGCGTGGGAAAATGGAAGCGATGTAAAGAATGGACTGAACACCCAGGAAAGCAGGCGGATGAGTGATTACAGATCATCCTTATTGAACTTGTGTATAAGCTTCATTAGATATTAAAGAAAAGGGTCATCTGTCCTTTTAGAGTTAATCACAGATTTGGAGAGCATGGCAGAGTCTCCCTTATTCTCCCACACTTGATTCTTTATTTTAAGGCTGAAGTAGCATGATTGTTTTTTTCAGCATATTAAATTTGAAACGTGTTTTAAATTATTTAAGCTGTTCTCTGTCTTCCTTCTTTGTTTTTACAGCTGCAATTGTATCATTAAGCTTTGACTGACAGAGTGGAATATTTTCTTTTTCTGTATGCAAAGTTGTTATCCAGTTCTTACCCAGTTTCATTTTTTGTGTGTCTTTTTTTTTGTTTTGTTTTATATATTATAACTTACTAACAGGTTAGGCGCAACCTTCAAGAGTGTATTCACAGTACACACCTCTTTAGAAGATATATTTATTATGATGTTTAATGTTTAATTATGATGTATAATGTTTATTAACAGTGAGAAGAGAAAGTGTTATGTTCTGCACACTCACGGTCATTTACAATAGCACATTTCAGTGCAAAATATGCTTGAAGCGTTTGGCCAAATATATGCTATGAATAGCTTTTTGCTGGTATGTAGTTTTGCATTGTTTGCAAAGAGATGTCCCACCACTTGCCACAATTTATAGGAATTTATTCCTGTTGTGACTAGCTACAACATGTTCTTTGGAGCTGTGGAGTACCATAGATACTGCTGAATTTGAGTTTTACCTTTTTTTTTGTCAGTTTAAATACACTTATTATTCAACTTCTACATAACAAAAGTGTAAAACATATTTGGCATTTGCACTGAAGGTCAATACCAACATTCTGGATTTTCTTTCTAAAAAAAGTCAAATTAACCTGTCAAGAGTTTTAAAACCTGTACATTGTAAATTATTTATTTACTATTTACTAATTATTATTTATTCATTTTAAAATTATTTTGCCCTATCGAGACATCTGGAAGATTGCCTTAAGCACTATCGGCTAAGGCGATGACTAACTACATTGCAATGTTAGCAAATGATTTATTGTGGTACCACATGGGAAGAAAACTTCAACATAAAACAAGCTTAATGAATCAGAATCAGAAAGGGTTTTATTGCCAAATGTTGAACAGATTTACAACATTAGGAAATTGCTGCGGTACTTTGTGCGAGACTTTGTGCAAGAATTACACAGGAAAACTACAGATGGAACAACTAAACTCTTTGTGTCTTTTACTTGGACTACAGCTGTCATTAAAAAGTAAAGTTAGGCATTGTAGCATGGGTGGTCTTTTGGGGATTTTGTTTCTTTTGATGTGAGCCTTAACGAATTAAAGAATCTGTAGCTTTTGGCAGGTTTTGCTTTGGATATATTTTTCAACTGGAGGTAAGAACTGCTTGTTCACACCCCCTGATAGGACTCATGTGATGACAACAGATGTGCTACAGATAATTTGGCAGTTACAACAGTGTATTTATAAATATAGCTGGTTTTAGGCACAAAACAGTCCGCTTAGGTTTAGGGAAAGGTTGTGTTGTCAGTTAACCAAACATTTATTAATTTAAAATCAACTTTAATAGTTATTTTAAGGTTATAATAGGTTACCGTCATGGTTAAATCACAAAATGCTGACTTTTCATCTGAAACGGAAAGTGAACAGCTGTCTACTGCATCTGTTTTAGGAATCCATCCACTGACCCAGACCACCTTCCTACAGTCCCTATGTTGATAAATAACAATATTTTGAAATATCCTGAGTACCTTCTTTAACTTTCATGGTCATAAAAAAAGGCCACTAACTAAAATGTATTGGTCATGTAATAAATCGATTCTATTTACCACAAGTTTTCCTGGAGCTTTAACCCCTTTAGATTTTATCCTCATCTCGCTGCACACGAGATGAAGGTGAAATTGGTCCGGAAACCTCTCCTCGCCTTCTGCTACTTTCTTTGCCCCATCATAATTACCGTGGCCCTTAGGGAGCTTTGTCACTTGAACATAAATACATTTATTTTGTTCTGGGGCAATTGTAGAAATGACTCATGCTGCCTCGCACAAGGCCACTGGAAATAAAAGATAACCATGGGCAATCATAAGCTGATTGCACTAAAGACCTATGGGGTTGATTTTTTTATGGGAGAAAATCACCACTGATATTGTCTCTTGAGTCACACAGTCAATTTAACTATTTTAAATTCTTCGACCTCTTCGACTTAACCATGACATTACATCCTTTTGGGAAATTGTTATTGTTTCTTATCTTCGCTGTTGCTGAGGGTCAGCTCAATTCCCCCGTAAACTTTTTCCAAGCCCTCTGGACAGAAAGCAAAGCCAAGGATGAGGAGGGAAGTAATCAGGGAGCAAAGTGCTTCACTAAAGCAAAGTCATTCAGTTAATGGGATTTTCCCGGTGTTGTCAGTACAGAAAAGATACCTCGCTATCGATCTCTGTCACTCACCTCTGATGAGTGCTGATCAAAAACCTATTTAAAATCTGCCATCTCTTATTGTCTGTCTGGACAGAAGAATGGAGGCGAAGGCGTTAGTGGAGATAAGACAAAAGAAAGGAAAATAATAATTTAAAAAAAAATCAAGGTGGCAAGACAACAAAAGAGCTCTAGTGGAAAAGTAAGTGAAAGAGAAGGGAATAGAGGAGTACTCAAGTTGCAGCTCGGATGCTTTCATCTGTCACATCTTAGATGTTTCAAATCTATTCAGAGCAATTGACTGGGGTGCGTTGATTGGCAGCCACTTCACCCGTCCCAAATATAAATAGAGATACAGTGCTACTCAGTTTTATTTGATGGGTTATACAGTCATATAATTCTCTAAATTAATTCAATATACAGCAAAAAATCTGATCTTAGAGCCAGACATGGTCAAGTTAAAAAAGTACACCCACATTCAATTTCTAAGACTATCAAGCTATAAAAATAACTATATATATACACGTGTATCAGATCCTGACCAGGTTTTACAATTATTTAAATATGTCATCCACAGACGAACAAGAACACGTGACATATTACACTGGTTGTGTCATTATTTATTTAAGCAAACTAAGCCAAAATGCAGAAAGTGTGTGGATAATTAAGTACACCCCAGCGTCAGTTGCTTGTAGAAACGTTTTTATCAGCAATAAATTGAAGTAATTGTTTTCTGTTTAACTTTATCAGTCTCTCATATCATTGTGGAGGAATTCTGGTCTGCTGGGGGGTTTTTTTTGCGTCAGGTCATTGTGGTGGTTTTGGGGGTTTAGTTATGCAAAGCTCTATTAAAGTCCAAAAACAGCATTTCAATCATGCTTAGCTCTAGACTTTGAAAGAGCCAATAAAACATACGGATTCTTTTCTTTTTCAGCCGTTCTGTGGGAGGTTTACTGCTGTTCTTGGGATCATTGTCCTTTTGCGTGACACAATTTAGGTCAAAGCTTCAGCTGTCTCACATTTGACTCTTGAATACTTTAGTACATAGAAACGCTCATGGTCAACTCAATGACTGCAAGGTCCCCAGGTCCTATGGCAGGCTAAATCATCACCCCTCCACAAATATATCTGATAGGGTATGAAGTGTTTCTGCTGATATGTTGTGTTTGGTTTTTACCCAGTGTGGCTTTGTGCATCATGATTAAACATCTGACTCTCATCCACCAGAAGTCTTACAGTTTGGAACTTGCTTGGGGTGAATATGCTGGGATGTCCATTACTGTTTTTTGGGTTTTTTTTAATTGTTTTCAACATTTGAATAATCTTTCTGACTTTAAAATGATGGACTCCAAATTGCTTGGAAATTCCCTCATAACATTTCCCAGATTTACAGGCACTGAAAATTGCTACTTTAAGATCATTGCTGAGGTTTTTTCCTGCTTGGCATTGTGCTAAAACACACCTGATTGCTCCAGACCAGCAAACTGCTTTTGTAAACACGTCCTAATGATCAGTTAATCAAGTGCATTTGATTACAGCAGCACCTGACTGTTACTTACCCTCTTAATTCATATGGAAGCAATAAGGGTGTACATAATATTTCACACACTGGCATAATTTTCTCAAAAACATAATGACACGCTGTAATATGTGGTGTTATTATATATCTCAGGTTTATTTAACTAATTTCAAGACCTGTTATGGACCAGATGTTGTGTTTGTTATGTCCTAGAACTGAAAGAGGGTGGACTTTATTTTTTGCATCTTTGTATACATTATATTTTGACTATAGTTGCTGAGGAAACTGTTAAGCTACATCAAACTCAACATTTAGCTCACTGATACAGACTATCATAACATTTTGCTTAGTCTTGCCATTATTGCAAAATATAGAGGGCCGCAACAAGTATGTAATAAATAATTAGAGGTACATCTTAATGACTCCATCATATTTCAACACATTTCTTAAAGCACAATGGTGAATGGCTGAGAAAGTGGAGCAATTTTTTGTTAATATTAACTTTGAATTTAACTTTCACTCTGTTTCTACTTTTAATCATTGTTTACACAGACATATACATGCTCATGGAGGAACAAAAACAACTTATGCAAAACCATTGTCCATGTAGTATTGTATGCCCATGTATATCAAAGTGTATATCCAACCTTCATAGCAGCTTTAGGATACTTAATATCCTTGACATATCTTGAGTGAACTCTCCTGAACTGATGTGTCCTGTATTCTGATGTACTCTGTTTCCCTTCCAGGACTGGCTGAGTAAGTTTGGGTACCTCCCGCCACCTGATCCTGTGACTGGCCAGCTTCAGACCAAGGAGGCCCTGACCAAGGCTATTAAAGCCATGCAAAAGTTTGGAGGGCTGAAGGAGACTGGAGTGTTGGGTATGAGGCTGTGTTTGTTCAAAGCGGCTGTGTGAGATCTGTCACATTTGCTGGATGGAAGCAGCATGCACTGAATAACTAATGGCATCCTGTAATGCAATCCAATCAAGAAAACCACAGACTATAGCCACTGAATTTTCCATATAGTTGAATCAGCACCTCTCTGATGCAATCAAACTCCTTTCTCTCTCCCTTCTCTCTCGTTCTCTCTCTCTCTCTCTTTGTTTTTAGACCAAGCCACCCTGGGCCTAATGAAAACACCCAGATGTTCTCTCCCAGATGTGTCTGAAGCTGAGGGCACAATGGGGCGCAGCAAACGAAGCCTGACTCCTCAGAACAAATGGAATAAGAGACATTTATCCTGGCGGTAAGGGTCATCAAAATATGATGTCTAGTATTTTGATAGCACATTATTACTACAGTGGTACAGAGGTAGAATGCACATATCCATACATAGATGGGTGACCCAGTGTTTAGTATTAGACTACATTAGGGGAAAACAATTTTCTTCCATCTGTTCATCTCTTGATAAATTACAGGACTCTTCCACTATGTGGAAATCTTCTGTACTTTAGATTAAATTTAGTTCAAGGCACATTCGTTTTGTAAAACATTTTTATTAGAGACCTTTAACCGACAACAAACAAGCCTGTCCTCCCAGAAGATGCACACATATTCCTCAGGATTCGTCATGAGATATTTAAATTAAAGTGTTTTCTCAGTATTGCACCGAGATACCACAAGTTAATGTAACGATTGTACATACATTCATTAAACCCACTAAGATTAAGACATTAAATGGTCTGTGTAGTGCCACTCTAATTTTCCATTTGAAAATCTGTCTTATAAACATATCCTGATGAAAACAGCTAACAGAAGATGGGTACACATGCTCATGTGAATTCAAGTATTTGAGAAAATTCCAGCAGGTTGTCAGTGTCTGAAATACTCAGACAAGTCAGTCTGGCCCCAACAAACACGCCATGTGTGTCAACAAACATGCCAAAATGACTTAAATCCCCTTTCTTCCCCATTCTGATGCTCTACATCAGAGTCTCCAACTCCAGGCCTCAAGGGCCGGCGTCCTGCAGGTTTTAGATGTGTCCTTGATCCACCACAGCTGATTTAAATGGTTAAACGACCTCCTCAACATGTCTTGAAGTTCTCCAGAGGCCTGCTAATGAACTAATCCTTTGATTCAGGTGTGCTGACCCAGGGTGTTATCTAAAACCTGCAGGACGCCGGCCCTCGAGGCCTGGAATTGGAGACCCCTTCTCTACATGGTTAAATACATCAAGTTGCTGCAGTATGATTTGTTAATTACCTTTACGTGGTAAAGTGGTTGGTCAGTTTACCATGGTTGTCCTTTTTTTTCAAAATAACAAGGAAACCAAAGTGTATTTAGAAATGGAAATGTTAGTAGCCAAAACGTCAATGACAAAGTCATGACAACAACAGACTTAAACTATAAAGTAGTGTATTTAGGTAAAGCGAAAACAGAAAATTGTTTGAAGATGCAAGCTAACAAGAGTGGCGTGGCGTGGTCTGCGGTGCAGCTGCAGGAGAGGCGGACGCACCAGAGCGGCATCCGCAATCACGCCTCGCCGGCATAAATAGACTGAACTAGGTCCTGTCGTTGTTGTTGTTGGTGTGTGCATGGCTGTGAGCTGAAAAACTGCACCAATCTGTGTGAAACTGCAGTCAGAAATAAAAGTGTATCCTGAAAAGTATGAAAATGCATTCGGATCTGTTGTGCATCTTCCACAAGTGGATAATGCCATAGGTGTGTTTAAAAGATTCTGTAGTTGAAATTGTGATGCCTTTTTGTGGTGACTCTGAAAGGTACTGAAGTGGTTTCTAAAAATGTTTTGAAACATAACGAATCCAACCTGACCAATGTAACCTTTTGGGGTTTTTTTTAAATGTTGTAAATAAGAGTAAATCTTAAGCCAAAAACCCTATGAGTGACTTTCACTTAATTACTAGCTGTAGGGGAACCTGACTTGTATGGCTATGGATGGGAGAAGTGAAGAGCTATGTTGGTTTCAGTCAACAGAAACACTTCAAATGCTTTGAGGATAACAGTAACCAGTGACCTCCTGTCATGGTCCTGTGTCTTTGACTCACTGTTTAGAGTTTGGTCTTTCAATGTCTGTTATTTACCATTTTCAGTTAGACTCTTATTTTGTTATTGTTGTGCAGTTTGAGTTTTGTACTTTTAGCACATATTTCCTGGTTGGTTTCCTTATTATTTGTTGTTCTCAGGCTGTAGTTTTAGTTATCAGGGTTTAGTTTTGTCACGGATCTGGTTTATTTTGACCCAACATGTTTTGGTTTGATTCTGTATTATGGGTTATGTTCTGATTCTCTTGTTGTGCTGTGTTGATTATTATCATCCTGTGTTTTGGTTTCTGTCTTGTATTTTGAGCTCCCTCTGTTCTGTGTCCAGTTTGTCTTTGTGCCTGTCGTGTGCTTCCTGTTTTACTATGAAAGTCCGTGTCTCATGTGAGTGTCTCTAGTTTTGCTTCCCTTGTCTCGTTAAGTCTGATTTCTCCCAGCTGTGTCTCCTTCCTGTCTCCCATTCCCTGGTTACTCCAGTGTGCATTTAAGCCCTGTGTTTTCCTTGCTCTGTGTCGTGTTGTACCCTCATCAAGCTGTGTGGTCTGTTAGCTCTGCCAGTCTAGTTTATCTCTCTCAGTCTAGTTTATCTCTCTCAGTTTATCTCTGTTAAGCAATAAAGCTGCTTTTTGAGTTCACCTTCTGCCTCTGCATTTGGGTCCTCCATTCCTGCCTGCCTGCACACAGCCATGACAAGTTTTAGTTATGTGGGTTATGTTCACAGTTCTTGTTTGTATTGAGTTTCTTGTTTTATTTGTGTCCCCCATGGTCCCTGTGTCTTATTGTCAAGTTTCCCTTTCTGTGTTAGGTGTCCCCTTGTCTTATTACATCCTCTTTTATTTTGGTAACATCTCTTGTG
Source organism: Benitochromis conjunctus (assembly GCA_015052645.1). NCBI lineage: Eukaryota > Metazoa > Chordata > Actinopteri > Cichliformes > Cichlidae > Benitochromis > Benitochromis conjunctus. Next base: position 16,605 of record VOQK01001612.1, read on the forward strand.
TGTTGTTTCTGTTTTGCTTCCCCTGACTCGTTTTCTTGGATTGGTTTCAGCTATGTATCATTACCTTGGCGTGTCCATATTTGTGATTCCATTTAGAGCCTGACTTTGTCTTTGATCTTTGTTATGCTGTATTGTTGTCTGGCTGTGTGTGTTCTGTTGGTAGTTTTTTGGACTTCTTCAGCCTCAGTAAGGGTTTGCTTTTTGTTCACTTTTAAGTTCATATTCAAGTCTGCATTGTGGGTCCAAAATCAGTTCAATACAATTCACAACACCTCCCATCAGTCTTGCTAGGGTTCTTGCAAGCCAACCAGTAAATAAACAATAACCCTAGAATTGGCAAAGAAAGCAAAGAGGAGAGTATTTCTTTAGTCTGCCTTTGAATAAAGTTGGTCTGGTCATCCGTGACCATGTGAGGAACCAGAGAATACTGTTAGACCGTGTAGGAGGAAGCAGTGAAACATATGGTTGGTCTGTGATTTACCCACACTATCAGCGTTCATTCAACATTGAGCTGCTGTAATCTCTTGTGTGGGCCAGTGTGTGTGTGTGCAGAATATGAAATACACACATGAAATTTGAAACACATAAAGCCAACACACAAGCATTGACAAAATACAGTATATGCACATACTCACAGGTGTATGTGCACGTCTCTCCTGGTGGGCTTTAACCGTCTTTTTCTTCTTTTTGCCTCTTCTTTGCACCTTGCCAATCAAACAGCAGCTCACTCTGCTCAGAAATAAGACAGCCTCGACTTCAGTCCAGTAAAACACCTTTGTATTCACAGCAGTCAGAGTTGTAGAACAGTGCACAGGAACAGATGTGGATTGTGTGTCGGTTTCAGATCCAGAGAGATTTTGTTAAGGTACAGATTTTCAGTAATTTACCATACCAAGTATTGAAATTCTGCATTGACTGGCTTCCATCGGGTGTTTTCGGTTGAAGGTGTAATGCTTGCACAGAAATATCCCTTCTGCTTGGTTTAGAAATTTTTTTTTATTTATTTTTTTTATATCACATTATTTGTTGCATCTCTGCTTCATTAGATTTTATGAATGAATAACAGAATGTTTGACGATCAGCTAATGGATTAGATGTAATGTGACAGGCATATAAAATGTTTATTTGCCAACATCAGTAAGATTTAAGAAAGAATAATATTTATATATTTGAAATTTACATGTTGCCAATATACAGTGAGAATGTCGCTGTATATCGGCAAAATCTTTATTGATGATACATGAATCTGAGCAGAACAAACAAACAAAATGCTAACTACACAGATGACTAAAAATAAAGAAGATAAATATACACACTGCTCACAAGAAGTCAAAATAACCTCAAAGAAGAACATCTTGTTTTTGGCAAAGTGGTTCTTCTTACATATTCCATTTCAATAAAGCAAGAAGAAAGTAAAGGTGAAGATATCTGAAGGGAAAATATAAATAAATAAAAAAAATTGATCATTAAATAAAACATACAGCTGTGGAGTCTAAGGGACTTCAAACAATGAGTTGAAACAAAACAGTGCAATTACAAAATAAAAGTGAAAATATTACATGTTTTATAAAATGTTTCTTTGGCTTACCTCAGTGACTCAAAATTGTATGGTTCATTGTACAGCTACCTCAGGAGAAAGCTTAAATTAGCATGTACTCACACCAGGCACGGCTATACCCCATCACCACTGTCCCGCTGGCCTGTGCTCGCACTGCACTTAGTAATCAGCAGGATCAGTTTGTCTCCGCAGCTCAGCTCCTCTCTCATACTCGCATTTTGTGGTTTATTTTATGAAGCGTTGGTCCATCTCACCTATTTGTCATTAACAATAGCCAGCACGGTGGTGTATGGATAAAATAGTGGTGTCACTTCAAAGCAAGAAGGTCCTAGGTTTGAATCCAGCCTGCGGCCTTTCTGGAGTTTGAAATATGGGAAGCAGGAAGCAGGGAACGCAAGGGAGAATATGCAAAAGCAGCAGGGGGCTAAGTTAATTGTAATTGTGTGTATGGTTGTTTCTACCTGTGACAATCTGTAACCTTGGCAAGGTGTACCATGACAGCTGGGATGGGCTCCAGTCGCCCCCTCAATTAGATAAGTAAAATAAAATGGATGGATGGTCTTGATAAAGAGATTTTTACCCAGGCAGCTGTAGGTTGGGTTTTGGTAGTGGTCAGGGAACAGTTCACTTAACGCCAGGAGACAGCACCCAGCGATCACAGTAGTCAAACAAACCCTCTTGAGTTCCTCTTGGAAGTTGTCACACACTGAACAGATAGGCTGGCGTGAGTACATCCTTAAGCCACAAATAACTTTGTTGCTGATGGCTGGCCGTGATTGGGCATTCCATGATCTAGTTACCTAGGTAACAGTCTAATTTATTCACAACCAGGTTATATGTTAGTCAACAGTCAAGGATACGGGATCGATCCTTGTTCTTTAGTCACTCAATGGTGATTCAGTTTTTTTCTCTCTCTTTTTTCTAAAGGGTCTCTAGTCGCCACATTGCTGTGAATTTTTTTTTCCTGTGTGGATGTAGCTGTTTTTGTTTACTGCAAGAAATAACTGCTTGTAAAAGCAACAGAACATCAATACATAAATATTACTATTATTAATAATATTGCTGATATACAAACAGTAAAATACATATTTTAAAACATATAGAAATAAATGCTTTTGATAAATGGTTATAGCTTTGTAAGAAGTTCCACGATCCAGATATGTCCAGGAGTTTCATGCTCTGCAAAATCATAAGCTTGGTTAACAATGATTATGCAGTATCTGTTTCTACTGAAGACTATTTTAATATTAATCACATCCTTTCAGGTTTTAACGAAGGATGAATGTAATCACGGTTAATGCTTAAGCAGAACTATGATTTTTCTGCTGGTGTTCATAGAGACATAAACGATTATTATATAGAGCATTTCATTTTTGACTCTTTCAGGGTTCCTCATCAAGCTAAGGTCTTCACCGTTATATATGGACTCTTTAATTAAAACGTCACATTAAGTTACAGTGAGAAGCCGAAACTCGCCCACTCGCTCCTGATTTAGCTCACCTCAGCACATTGACGGCATCTGATTGACTGGCACTTCACAGTCTCCCCTGCTTGTTCACACATGTCATTCACATCATTATGTTCTGGAAATGTGCTAGGAGTATGTGATGAGAGGTGGGTGTCAGATACTTCATGCAAAGGAATAAAGATAAGGGGCTAGGCTATTTATTTTAGCCTCTTAGAGTTAAAGAATGCATTTTTCCACAATAGAAATGAGTAAGTGATTTTGGCTATGTTTTTTTTTTCCTTTGAGAGCCTCTTTGCTAAGCTTGAGCCCTTAATCCCAATTTAACTCCTGCTTACCTCTTTCCTTTTTCTGTTGCACACACGCCGACACACCACGCTTCACTCAACCAAGTATGTTATAGACATCAACGGCCTAGTTGTGTAACAGCTCACTGTTAGCTCATTATCTCATATTGTTAGCCCATTATCACAGCAGACAGCCAGGCAGTCATTAGCAGTCCCACTGATAACTCAAACAGATAGGTGTAGCGAGCTGAGCAGAGCTGAGAAAAAAAAAAAAAAAAAAAGGGAGGGAGAAGAAAAA